>JAQQSZ010005960.1:0-13730 GCA_028646595.1 Phalanger gymnotis | reverse complement strand
TTAGTCTTCTTTGTCACCAAAGAAAGATTCCAAAGTCTGAGGCTGAATCTGAGTGTGTTGTCTCTGCCTGGCCATGTTCCCAGCCAACTTACTTGACCCTTGAGTTTTTCAGTGGGGTGTGACTGCTTGTAGAGTACAGAGTTCTATGTTCAAAGCTTGAGGGGATGCACCAGCTCTGCCACACCAGCATGCCTCCTTCCCCAAGAACCCCCAACCTGGACTGGACTTAGATCTTCAGCAGCCTCTTCACTCCTGCTCTGATCCACCACTTAATTTCTCCCACCAGGTGGGCCTGGGGCCAGAAGCAACTGCAGCTGTAGTTCTGTAGCTGTCCCACCTCCATTGGCCCCAGGGTGGTGGCTGAACCACAAACTCCTTTTTTTCACTCTGTACCCAGCAGCTTTTCCCACTAACCTTCTCTGTTGTCTTTGGTGTTTGTGGGGTTGAGAAGTCTGGTAACTGCTGCAGCTCACTGATTCAGGGTGCTAGGGCATGCTCCACCCTGCTCCTGGTCTGGTTGGTCCATGCTGCCCACGCTGGGCTCTGCTCCGCTTTGCTCCGCTCCCAGCTCTGTGCACGAAAGACCTCACCCGGCAACCACCCAGGCTATCCTGGGTTGGAGCCCTGCTTCCTTCTGCTTTTTCGTGGGTTCTGCAGTTTTAGAATTGGTTCAGAGCCATTTTTATCGGGTTTTGGAGGGACTTGGCGAGGAGCTCATGCTAGTCCCTGCTTTCCCGCCACCATCTTGGCTCTGCCCAAGGATGTTACTCTTGACCTCCAAATCCCCAGACTATTTTTTCTTAGTTGGGCATAACTTGCTTATACCCACTCCAACAGGTGTTTATACCCACTTCCCTTGAGAGTCAACCTTGTGGCTAAAACTCATTCTAAAGAACCTAAGGGTAGTCAAGGGATGGAAACATATGTCTACTAATAACAACTGGTTTCTGACCGCCATTGGTGTATTTCTCATTTAAACAAATCAGCCAATATGACACTTCTAACTCTTAAATATGAAACATTTACTAAATGAGGAGGCAAAAAGAACATCCAAACACAATCATAATCATTACAGCATTGTCATTCTTCCACAAATGCATATGGTGTCTTTGAGGGAGAATGGGCACAAACTTATAGAAGCCCAATAGTAAGGTAAATGAGCAAGGAAACCCAGGGGCAGCCTACAACTCTAAACTATGTGCCTTGATGTCCTTGGCCTTTTTGGGGAATAGTCTGCACCACAAATCACCTGCTGTGCAGAACCATTTATCTTCTGGCCTTCAACTCTACTGCTGAATGAAATTACTTTCCTGTTACTATTGGCCCATTAAAAGTGTTAAGCTTTTAAAACTCAGCCTTAAGCCTGATATTTGCAAAACTTCCCAGATTGGCTCCCTTGGCTGGATAATTAATGAGGCAGCTTTCACTCTTTTAATGAAAAACAGTTGGTTCCCTTAAGCCTAGCATCTACAAATCTATTCAGGTCGGCACTCTGGCTTTGAGTAACATCCCCCTCTCACGATATAGAGGGCAGTAAAGGGCAATGTAGGCAAGGCTTTGAGGCAGTTCGTCCTCTCTCAAACTGTAGCTGGTGCTAGAGAGTAACACAGCCTTGCCCCATAGCAGAGGATTTTGGTTTTGCCAATCAGCTCCCAGTCTCAGAGATGTCCTCTGATTAGATCAGATCCCTTCAGAATGTTTTTTTTTCTTAGCTCCATTAATGTATGTGTTCTATGATTTGGCTTCTGGCTTCTAATGTCTCTGTTCTCTAAGCAGCTTCTCTGATTGACTTCTCAATCCTTTGCCTTCTCTTTTGATTTCTCAATCGGCTTATGTTGTGACTTCTCATTGACCTGAAATCAGTTTCCTCATGTGTTGAGAAAGCCATCCACATTTCTGTCAGATGACACAAATACCCACATATAATCATCTGGAAGCCCCCAAACCATTCTTTGATTCAGTTTACCAACACTTAACTTCAATAAGCTTTGAAAAAAAATATATTAAAATTAGCCACTGGGAAACAATGTGTGGCAACTCTTTACATCAGTCAGTACGACTGCAACTGAGAAGCTGTTTTTTTCTCAGGTCCTCTTAGTACTTTTACCTTAGAGGCTGATGTTTCTCAGTTCCTCAGAATTATCTATATTTCTTCTCCAGCTCTCTTTCTCCACATTTCTTACTGAAATGTCTTTTTTCTGTCTCATTCAGTAAATAAAATGTCCACATGAGAAAGGGACGTTAAGTAATCATTCCTTTCAATCCAATAATTCCATTGTTGGGAACAGACTGAAAATATGTTCAATATGTGTGTGTGTGTGTATACACATATATATACATATATGTATAGTACATATATACACGTACAGTGTATATACATATATTCTTTTAAAAGGAGCTAATATTCAAAGATGTTTATAGCAGCAATACAGGTAACTGCAAATAATAATAACCAGAAACAATCTGAATGTTCAACAAAGGAATAGTTAAATTAATTATGGTAATTATGGTACATTGCTGCATTACTCTAATGGAAATACTTTAATACAGTTAAGACTAACAAGCATGAGGAATTCAAAGAAATCTGGAAAGATCTTTACAAAATAATAAAGTAAAAAAAAACAAATTAAGAAGAATGAAATATATCATAAGTATTAGGGGACCTGGGTTGAAATTCCTACTCCACTACTTACTACCTGTGTGTCTCTTGGCAAACCACATGAACTCTGTGTCGCAATTTCTTTAACTATAAAATGAGCTTAGACTAAATGATATCTAGGGTCACTTTCAGCTCTACTTGGTCATCCTCTGATTTTCTGTGCCTATGTGAAATATGCACATTTGTCTGAGTCCATCAGCCCACTGGGTTATGATGTGGTGTTAATGAAACCAAAATCAGGGGCCAATCTCTGTGTTAACCAGTTAGTCTTGCTTTTATGGAGAAGAGAATAACTATGCTAGATCGGGCTTATGCTCTGTCAACTAACTCTTTCCATTCTTGTCCTTCCCTTTTCCCTACCAGGTCTTTGCTCATTTAGTCCCTTATGAATGGGATTTAAAATAAGATCTAACCTCCCCGTTTCTGGACAGTGACAACTTCTAGAAGCAGTAACCAGAAGAAATGGCTTCCTGTGCTAAAGGATGAATTACTGATAACAAGATCCTTTTCTCCTGGGACCAAGACATACTGCTGCCCTCCCCTATCCTTAATTTTTTTTTCCTAATTAAACCACATTTCTCCAGATGTCATTGTTCTTTAGCATTTATTAGAAGAATTCAGTTGCAGGACCAGGGTGGTATAATCTTCTTTTAAAAAAAATGGGGGTTTATTCCAGTGATTCAGGCCATGAGGAAAAGCTTCCAATTGGAGAGGGTGACATCTGTTTTCTCCTTTTTGTTTTCTTCTCCTATCCATTCTATCCTCAGAAAAATGGGAAAGGAAAAATGTAAGTAAAACCAACAGATTTGTCACTGGGCAAATATTCAATGGGAGTTTGACCTTTTCAAGAGACAGCCCCCAAAAGACCTTGTCAACCTCACTAGGGACAGTCAATCAACAAAATAGTCATTGGACACATAATGAATACATAACCTTGTGCAAAGTGTGTGAATGGAAAAAATGAAGTAATAGTAATTACATTAGCTCTCTCGCAGAACAATTGTGGGGAAAGCATTTTGGAAACATTAAGGCAATTAAACTTATATAACATAGGGAGAACATACCACTTATTTTGGGTTTGCAGACAATAGAGCCCTATGTGACAAAGGTACATACACATACACACACACACACACACACACCTATCCATCTCTCTGTCTCCTGACTTCTGGCATCATACGAATTTTAATATAACTTTCAAACTACAAATGAGTAACATCCTTAGTACTTAGTCGTAATATTTGTACAAAATCCACTTTAATGAGGAGATGCTGGCCATGAGCCAAACCCAAGCATTGTTTTTAGACATTTCCCCCCAGAGCTCCATTATGGGGTATGGGTATAATGAGTCAAAGAGTGCAAGAAATGCTTAATAAGACCCTCCTATTAGGGGTCAGGTTCCACCAGAACTGAACTCATGTTCAAGGCATGAGCACAGAGCTGGGGTCCTTTGATAAGGAGAAGATGTTTTCTCTATGCCAGCTATATGCTTACATATGCAGGTGCCTCCTTTCTTATTAGGTAAGCTTCTTGAGAACAGAATTGTTGTCATCGTATCCTCATTGCTTGATATATGCTTAGTAAATGATTAATTATTTCTATTTCTCCTATAAACACAACTGGGATGGTGATGTTAGAGTTCAAATACCATCATCCTAGGTGTAAAAAGATTTCATTATAAAGATCTCTGCATATTTTTTCATGTTTTTCCTTCTTGTTGTCCTCTTCCAGCTTCATCTTTAAATATCCTTGTGTTGCTTTCACTTATTCGAGTCTCTTTTTAAAATTCCATCAAACTGTTTTTCCCCTCCATTGCTTTTCTCTGCTTTATAAGGTGATACTGCTCATTATCTTTCTCTATTTTTTCTCTGTAAGATTTCATAAATTTATATTCTAAAATGGTACTGCTCTTGGCTGCCATATCTTTCTTCTTGGCAAGTCAAGTGTTTTCTGACTGGAGGCAGGGTAGTTTAGATTCAATTCATTTCATTGACTTTCAATTCATGTAATTTAAACTTTTATATAAAATTAGTACAATATGACAATGTCGTTCGTCCATGCATATTCAATTTTTCAGATCAATGACTTGTCTAAGTAGATCAGGTTAGAGTTGTTTTCATTGCATGCATATATTTTTCTCAGTTTTATTCTTTATTAGAATTTTTATTTTAGTTCAAAACAAATTGGTGGTCTGATTCAGGGATGACTCCAATCCTAATGACAAGTCATTTCTTGTGTTTTAAAATATAATAAATTTAATTTTTAAATGTTATTTTGTGCTTGACATACCTAGCTCCTCCCCATTCCTTTCCTGAAGAAAGCATTTGTGATCTCTAGGAATGAAGCTTCTGTGTTATCTCCAAGTCTCTGACCGTTTTCATTTTCTAAGGCTAATCCATTTATCATCATCATCAATGCTTTGAAATCATCTAGTATCAAAATTTATGTTTACCTAATTTGGAAGGTCTTATTTATGTACTTGCCCCACTTTTTATCCCCAATAACAGATCGTGGAACTTGAAGAAGTTCCAAGTATTTTTCTGACAGGTTTTTTTTTTGTGTGAAACGCTTACTATGAGTATTATAATAAGAGATACCCAAATGCCCCATGAAGTGGGGCTGATTGCTTTTGTGCCAGTGATAAAACCAAATTTACCAATTCTTTCATTCACTTTTGCAACCTGTAAACCATTCTTCTATTTAGCTGCACCTTTCTTCAGCCTTCCAGTTTCATTATGCTTTTCATTGTTTCTATGATTACAGAGTTTATTAATATATGAAATTTAATGTGATTTCCAATAATGCTCTGCTTTACTGTATCCCCTTCAGAATTTCCTTTTGCTTCCTTCTGTGTATTTTAATGGTTCATTGTTGCTGTTCTTTTCCTCCTCTTCACTTTTTTCCATTATCATTACTAATCCTTCAATGCTTCCAGTCCCCCCATTCGTAAGCCTGCTCTTATGATAAATATGTAATAGTCAAGCAAAGGACATTCACATATTAGTTTTTGTCTGAAAATTTAAGTTTCATTCTATGCCTTTAGTTCATCACTTCCCACCAAGAGATGGGAAGCTTGACTCATCATCAGTCTTCCAGAGAGATATTTAGTGCTTTCATGGATGTGAGTTTTTAAGTGATTCAGAGTTGTTTTTTCACATTATGATAGCGATTGCAGAAATCGTCGTACTTCACTCTTTGCTCTGCATCAAGTCATACAAGTCTTCCAAAGTTTCTCCAAAGCCGTCCCTTTTGGCATTTCTCATGGCTCAGTGGTGTTCTGTTACGTTTACAAGCCTTAATTTGTTCAGCCATTACCCAATCAATCAGTCATTCATTGTGAAATGCACTAGGGAAACAAAGTCAAAAATGAAATAAATGGTTCCTTTCTTCAAAGACCTTAATCTAAGAGGGATGACAACATGTATACATATAAATGTATTTTTAAAGTCATTTTAGGGCAGAATGCACTAGCAGCTGGGGCTATCAGGAAAAAGCTTTATATAGAACATGGTACATATATAGAGAAGTGCTATGTGTGAGAGATAGTAAGAAGGCTGATTTGACTAAATAAGGGAAGGGAATCAGCATTTATTAAGTACCTATTATGTACCAAGTACTCTGCTAAGCACTTTACAAATATTATCACATTTGCTCCTTCACAACAATTCTGGGAGGGAGACACTATTATTGTTCACATTTTACATTTCAGGAAACTGAGGCAGACAGCATTTAAGTGACTTGCCCAAGGTTACACAGCTAATAATTATCTGAGGCTGGATTTGAACTCAGGTCTTCCTGATTCCAGATGCAGGACTCTATGTACCACCTGACAGGTCACTTAAACCAATGGCATCAAATTCAAAAAAAAAAAAAGATCCCTGTGGGCCACATATGGATGAGCTTGGGACCAGTGGGCCATGAGTGTTGATACCTCTGCCTTCATTTTACAGATGCCAAGCTATGAAAGTGTATGGTCACTGTAAAGTGATTTGTCCAGGGTTATATAGCTGCCAAGTTCAAAAATCTACATTTTAACTCACATGATGTGACATCAAGCCTAACACTTACCATTCTCCTTCACTGTATCGAGCACAGGAGAGTTAGAAACCAAGGCTAAGCCTGAAATGCTACTACTACTGTCTAGTGAAAAATAAAGTGTTTTTCTAACTTTCTATTTTGGTGTCAGAATACAGAGTTTGAATCCAGACTCTACTATAGGCTAACTGTGTGACTTTGGGTTAATTGTCTCACCTACCAGACCTCAGTCAGAAGCACAACTAGGAATTCTGCTGCCTGGAAAAAATTCACTTAAAGTTGGGGTGGGGGGAGAACTCATTTGGGGGACAGGAAAGACTTGTATTTCTCTTTAGCCATTGAATACTCATATCACCGTCATTTGTAGCATAAGGTTTTGGGTGGGTTCTTAGGCCCGGTGATGTTATAAAATGACCTTGGTCATTTCATGCAGCTGTTCTAGGAAAGGAGGCCTCCCCTTGAAGGGGGAGTCCTGCTTATAGCCTTTTGTCACATTGACAATTGACCATCCCTCAAATCTTAGGAAGAGGCATAATCGTGGGGAAATGTGGGCTCTAGCTGAGAAATGAATGACATCAATGCCACTCTGGTGGTTATAATATGAGTAGATAGGTATATATAGAACCTTGAGGTACGTGTAGGAATTCCCACTCTCCATCCACCCCTTCTACCTACTCCTGATATTGGGGCAAGGCTCTCCTCTCCTCATTCGCTCTATTTATGGCTCTCATCTTACTTTCTTTGTCTGTAAAATGAAAGGGTTGAATTAAATAATCTCTCAGGTTCCTCTCAATTCTAAATCCAATGATTCCACGATCATGGAGTCAATTCAAAGCAGTTGTGTAGTTTAAAACAAAATTCAATCAGTTCCAATTAAGCAGATACATAAGCATGAGTCAAGCCAAGAAAACCAAATACCAGCTCTCTCTTGTCTAACAAGTGTCAGACACTCAGATAAAAAAACAGAGCTTAATTCAGCCTTTAAAGTGTTTAAGGAGAATCTGCAAAATCCATCAAGACCTCAAAGGTATTCCAAGTTTTTTCCTCCTTACGAATTTTTTTTTTCTGGCCAACGTTTCTGCAAGAGGTTTGGGATTTTTTAAAGGGTGTCACTTTTCCTCACAGTCTATCTTTTCCACTTGCTTCACTCGACACTGATTCTGCTGAATTCATAATCATTTTACTATAGGCATGCTAGGATATCATGAGCACCAAATTTTGGCATCCATCATGATGCAACTACCTTTGTGAGAATTCTGAGGCTAAGTAGTAATCTGATTTAAACATGGAACTCATAAAATGTGCCTTTTGTTTTGTTATTAAACAAAATTAGGTTAACGCTTGGTGAAAACAGTTTTTGAACAAAAAAAAAAGATAAACTTAGTTTTGTTTTATTTTTTTAATTCAAAATGACCAATGACGCAAAAACTTCTCTGTCTTTAGTACAGTTAGGTTATAGTAACTACAGTAAAACTCCAGGAGTTATGTACTCTACATAATAAAATATTGATAGCTTATTAAGTTAAATAGTAAAACGTTAGGCAAAAAAGAGTCTAGCATATTAAGTTGGTAAACCATGCTGACCTAAACTACAAGTTTATGGGTTGGGGTTTTTTCTTCTTATTTTAGCATCTGCATTTAGTTATGCTAAATTTTACTATACTAGTTCAATATAGTTTTGTGATTAAAAACCTATTCACTACTTATCTGGTTATTCTTTTTATTAGCTTTTCAGTCAGCATGTGCCTCAGAATGCAATTTAGTCAAACACCTTGCCCAAGACCAGAGGGGAAGAATGCTTTGAAAGGATGCAGATTTTTTTTTAAAGTATAATTAAAAATTACAAATAAAAAGTTGAGAAGCCAAAGGGAGCCATGATTCTTAAACTTTCATTCTAGATATGTCCTCATGTGGGTGAACTACCCCATTTAGTGTCAGCTGATTCTGTTTTCCTTCCTCCTCTCTGCTGTCTAGTTTTGACCTTAGTCAGCTATCTATACTGATGTAGATGCAAAGGGATATGGATAATACAAAATGCCAGATAATCCAAACACAACCAGTGACTATGATTGAGCCCAGAGTCCTGCTGATTTGACCTTAGTGTATATAGCTTCAGAGAGCCCCACTGGGTGATAAGGAGAAGAGTAAGAAGTCCAGAGCAAAATTTATAAAGCCATTACATCATATGTGGATAATTGATACGTAATAGTACTATACAAAAAAATTAACAGCTATTGGTGAGAGAATCAAGGAGGAACAGGAGACAGCCATTAAAATT
Source organism: Phalanger gymnotis (assembly GCA_028646595.1). Lineage (NCBI taxonomy): Eukaryota > Metazoa > Chordata > Mammalia > Diprotodontia > Phalangeridae > Phalanger > Phalanger gymnotis. The sequence continues at coordinate 4,758 of JAQQSZ010005960.1, read as the reverse complement.
TCTCCAATAAAGTTCTTTTTGTTTGTTTCATTTTGTTTTGTTTTTAAGGTAGATCGGAATGCTAAGCAATGAAAGAGTGAAGCAGCTAAAATAAGATGGCTCGATTATTCTGGTCAGATTTAAGTAAAGGATCGCAGAAGGAACCTGAAGAGGTTATTTGGGCATGATGGTAACATATCTTCTAAACAACTTATGTAATCCACGAGGACTCATGTGTACATATTACATTCAGGAGATAGTTCCTTTAAATAAATTATAATATTGATGTGGGAGGGGGGAGATATTGTGAATTACGTTACTGTTATTGTGAAAATGGAATCAGTGAATGCTTCAAAGATAGAATTAAAATCTGCATTATTTGCCAGCTCATCCAAAAACTTTCCTTGGTTGCATAGTTAGTTCAAAGCCTATTTAAAGCAAACTAAGAGAACTTCCAACAAGATGACTGATAAAGTTGGCTCACCTTTACCACCTTCTAACAGCAAGAAAAGTATCAAATAGAGTAATAAAAGCAAGGCAAAGAGAACATTTCCCTCAAGGTAATTCATACTAACCACCATCATTGCCACCACCAACAAGCAACTATTTGTAGCTCTACCAAGCTCTGCTCTCTACCCTCCCTCCTCAATCCTATGCTCCAAGATCCAGGCAGATGCTTTAGCATCTATAGAATTTACCCTTAGAATTAGTCTAACCAGACCCATATAATCCCCTACTGGGGTCAAGTTTGTGATTTTAACTATTCCCAGAAATCTAGATGAGAGAGAGAGATTAGGTGAACATGAATGGGACAGTAGCCAATTAATACTAAATGAGAGATTAGCTCTAATTCCAACCTTTTCTCAGCACCCTAAGATAGAAAATCACTAAATAAACTTATTAAAAAACAACTAAAAGAGAGGAGAAGGACTTAGGGGAAGATAGCTAAGTAAGAGGTCATATTTAGTAATGATATTATGTTCTAACATATAGTACTTTAAGGTTTCAAAGCAAAAAACCTCAAGATATATATGTATACATATGTACATATATACATACATAAACATCTTTATAAATTAGATATAATAAATGAGATATGTAAATATCTCACTTCTTACTAACACTAACCCTGGGAGGTAGGTAGCATCACTATCCCCATTTTACAGATGAGAAAACTAAAGTTAAAAGAAGTGACTTGCCTAGGGTCACACATACATTTAATGTTTTATATAAGATCCAAACCAAATCTGCAAGGCTAGTTGCCTCCTAGCTCTCCATTCATCATTTCCAAGTAGTACAAAATGTGCCATGGCAAATCATCCATCATCAACAACAGCAACAACAAATGACAAGAATTTAAATAAAAAGTACAATTATCAAGAAATAACTAAGTTGTGAAATCAATATATTCAAGGTTTTTTTCTTTAAAGAAAGGAGATGGTGGTGTCTAGATTAGTAATTTCATTACTAAGAGGAATTTCCTCATGGGTGTAAATCAGCTACTTATAGTCTTAGGAAATTGTCTGGGAATCCTAATAGATTAAGTGATTTGTCCATGAAAATGCGGCCAGTAAATTTTAGAGGCAAAACCTGAACCTGAATTTTCCTCACATCACATCCAGATCTCTGTCCATCTGCTATACTGATTGTCTAGAGAAGATTGTTAAAAAATTCACTCTTTGAGCATCTTTGAGTCAACAAAGAGAACATTTATGGAAAACTTTGACGGGGGTGAAGTGTTAAAAGAATCGGGAGGAAATAGGAAAATTAAATGATTGTTTCTTAGACTGAAACTCATATTCCCACAGAAGTGAATGAATCTTTTGAGTAAAAGCAAAAAAAATGACAACCTTAAGGAGGGGAGACTTTAGGCAGGAGAGATCCAGAGATACACTCATCATTGCCTACGGCTTGAGATGAGAGAGAATTCTGGGAGTTTTTTTGTTCTCTTTCCCCATATGGTTGTGTTTTGGAGAGCTGAGAAATATCACGTGTAGATAACTAAAGGAGAGAAATAAGAGTCAAACATAAAAAATGGAATATTCTGGGCAGCATTGCCTAACATACACTTGCATTTGGGATGGTCTAATGGGGGCCTTTGCAAGGCTTAATCTGGTTTTATCTGGGAGAAACTGGAAATTCGGGTGCCTTTTTTCCCCAAAGTTGTGTTTCTTAGGACCACCTCCCCTCTCAGAGGAATCTAGGTCCTCAGGGATGGTTATGGTAAAAGGCAGGAGCACAAGAAAACACACTTCTAAGGGATGAGCTACTTGCTTCAGTGTAGACAAGTGATAAGTGAAACAGTTTGGAATAAGACTCATCCCACTAACTCTTGAGGCAAAGCCATACTGCCTTATTCATGAATGAACATATATGAAAACAAACATTCTCAGAAGACTAAAAAAGACTAGGAAAAGAGGCAGAAGATAATATGGGCCATACCTCAGAGATTGAAGAAAGGGGAGAAGGATTCATACACATACATATATTTATATAAAATTCTTTTTTGTATTGACAAAGATATCGAAATTAAGGAGCAGTACCCTACATTTGGGGAATGACTTAAAAATTACATTATATTGAAATAATAGAACCTCATTGAGCTATAAAGACAAAAGAGGAAGGAACATGAGAAGACTTGTGTGAATTGATGCAGAGTAAAATCAGCAGAAACAGGAGAACAATTTATATAACGACATCAGAAAGGCAAACAGGAAAGTAGGAGGGGAGAAAAGTAAGTAAAGGTATAAGGGGTGAATGAGAGAAGAAAGGACAGAGCGGGGAAGAAGTAGATAGAAGCAAAACACTGTCAAGGAGGCAAAGGTGAAAGGAGAGAGAGGACAAACAGGAGGAAAACTAGTATGGAGGGAAATACACGGTTAATAATCATAACAGCAACTGTGAATGGGATGAACTCTCATAAAATAGAAGCAGATAGCAAAGTAGATCCAAAACCAGAATCCTACGATATGTTGTTTACAAGAAATGCACTTGAAGCAGAGAGACACACAGAGAGAGAAAATAAGGAGCCAGAGAAGAGTCTATTATGCTTCAGCTAAAACAAAAAAAGACAGAGGTAGCAATGCTGATCTCAGACCAAGCAAAAGCAAAAATAGACTTAAAATGAAAAAGATAAGAAAGGAAACTACATCTTGCTAAAAGTACCATAGGCAATGAAGTAGTATAAATACTAAACATCTCTTTGCCAAATGGTATAGCATCCAAATTCTTAAAGAAGTTAAGTGAGTTACAGGAAGAAATAGACAGCACAAGATACAGTAGCAAATGACCATAGCAACCTAGTGTCTGATAAACCTAAAGATCCCAGCCTTTGGGATAAGAACTTACTATTTGACAAAAACTTCTGGGAAAACTAGAAAACAATAGGACACAAACTAGATATAGACCAACATTTCACAACATATAGCAAGATAAGTTCAAAATGGGTACATGATTTAGATATAAAGGGTGATACCATAAGCAAATTAGAAGAGCAAGGAATTGTCTACCTGTCATATCTATGAAGAAGGGAAGACCTCATAACTAAATAAGAGATAGAAAGCACTACAAAATGTAGAACAGATGATTTATATTATATTAAATTAAAAAGGTTTTACACAAACAAAACCAATGCAACCAAGATTAGAAGGAAAGTAGAAAGCTGGCAAGCAATCTCTACAGCAAGTTTCTCTGATAAAAGATTTATTTTTCAAATATGTAGAGAATGAAGTCAAATTTATAAGAATACAAATCATTCCCTAATTGATAAATGGTTAAAGGATATGAATAGGGAGATTTCAAATGAAGAAATCAAAGTTATCTGTAGGCAGATGAAGAAATGATCTAAATCACTCTTGATTAGAGACATGTAAGTTAAAACAACTCTGAGGTACCATCTCACACCTATCAGGTTGACTATTATGACAAAAAAGTAAAATGATATATGTTGGAGACAAGGTGGGAAAATAGGAACACTAATGCATTGTTGATGGAATTGTGAATAGATGAACCATTCTGGGGAGCAACTTCAAACTATGCCCAAAGGGCAACCAAACTGTGCATACTCTTTGATCCAGCAATACCATTACAAAGTCTATATCCCAAAGAAGCCATCAAAAGGGAATAGGATCTACATATACAAAAATATTTGTAGCAGCCCTTTTCTTTCTGGCAAAATATTGGAAATTGAGAGGATGCCCATCAACTGAGGAATGGCTCAACAAGCTGTGATATATGAATGTAATGGAATACTTTTGTGCAATAAGAAATGATGAACAGGCAAATTTCAGAAAAAAACCTGAAAAGACTTGTATGAACTGATGCAAAGTAAAATGAACAGAACCAGGAAAACATTGTACACAGTATTAGCAATATTGTGTGATGATCAACTATGAATGACTCAGCTCTTCTCAGCAACACAATGATCCAAGACAAATACAAAAGACTTATGAAGGAAAATGCTATCCACATCTAGATAAAGAACTGATGGACTCTGAATGCAGATCGAAGAATACTTTTTCCACTTATTTTACTCTTTTTCATGTTTTTTTTTCTTTTGATCTGTTTCTTCTTTCAAGTGTTTTACATGATAGTACGTGTATAACCTATATCAAATTGCCTACCATTTTAGGAAAGGGGGAGGGGAGGGAAGGAGGGAGAAAAAATTTGGAACTCAAAATCTTGCAAAAATGAATGGTTAAAAATTGTCTTGAGGGGGCGGAGCCAAGATGGCGGCTGGGAAGCAGTGACTGGCGTGAGCTCCCCACCAAGTTCCTCCAA
>JAQQSZ010005958.1:0-13733 GCA_028646595.1 Phalanger gymnotis | reverse complement strand
CATAGACATTAGCTAAGACAAAAAGGCTATTGGTTTGCAGACTTACTCCATTTCTTTATAACTGACAGCCACTATAAAAATGAAATGAGAAAACTATCTCAGACAAGTAGTACAATACACTGAGATGTATTTGGACCAAAAAAATTTACAGAAAAAATCATCTATTCAACACTTTCTTTTCATTGGACTACTGAAGTTGAATAATGATGATAATAATAATAGAGTAGTAAGAATTTTAAGACAAGACTCCTGTATTTGAGTTTTGTGACCTTAGGCAAGTTATCTAACCTCAATGCACTTCAGTTTCCTTGTCTATGACATGCCAATAATGATCCTTCTACCATATACCTCCCAAGGTTGTTGGGGAGGTCAGATGCGCTAACATACGTAAAGTATTTTTAGCTGATCCGTGCAGTGAATAATGCAACGTCTCATGGACTTGTGATAATGTTCTTTGATTAACAATAGAGTGTTGGATTTGGAGTCAGAAATGCCTGAGTTTAACCCTATGGACTTATTTGGTGCCATTTTAGAATCCCAAAGTTGCCTTTCTTGGGTGTGTCTACTTTGTCTTCAATGTATCTTCTACAGAAGCTGTTAACAGCTACAGCTTTTGGGGGCACACGCCACTACCAACCTTGATGGGAAGTCCAAGTCTTCTGACCTTATAAAATTCACAGTCTTCAAAGGGGGAGGGGAGGAGAGAGCTCCATTCCTCCCCTTATTCTTGCTCATAACTAGATTGGCATTTAGCTAAAATACTCCTGAAATGCTCGATTGTGAATCCGCTTGTGATGCTATAGGCTGTATATAAGCTCAGAAGTATGTCTGATTCTTCCATTGAATCCAAACATATCTCCTGTGGGGCTCATCTGATTTCATCCATCGATCACAATATTTCACTCCTTCCAAGTTAATTAAGGACTTGCTCACATCGGGTTTACTCTTTTGATTGATTGGTTGATTCAGTAGAGATATCTTGGCTTTTTTTGTAGTTATGTTCATTGAGGGAGGGGAGTTCATCCTCCTTACAGATGCCAGTAGGTCTCGGGAAAGAGGGTCCTCAGGGTTTGAGGTGAAGCAGATGAAGGAGGTGGCTTTGTATTTACTAGCAGAGCAGGAGCCTCCTGATTCAAAATTTCCTTCTGCCTTGGAGAAGCCAGAGTGCAGATCTTCATGAACTTGAGGTCTTACAGAGCTTATGGAATGAGGAGGAGATGAGTGGTAGGTACGGGGACTAGTGTACAGAGCATTAGTGCCATTTTAAGCTTTCATGGAGCTAATAGTTCAAAACTAAACTAAGAATGTTGGAGCATGATGTATGATCTAACACAGCAATATGATAGTAGTTTCTCTCATCTTTGGCTTTGGTGGCTAAAAAGAAATCTTCATTCCTAATTCCTCAAAATGAGATGGATAGGAGAATGAGTTGCAATAGCCACCATTGTCTTTGCATTCCATTTCAGGAGCTGCATTTCCATCACCACCGCTTGGCCTTCCTGGCCGTCTCCCCATTTGTCCAAGTACAAAGGTGATTGTCTTTTGAACCTGAGATCCCCTTTGTTTTCTTTATCTCCCACTCTTGGAGGGAACTTAAATAACTTTCTCACATTTCTTTCCTGCTGGGTATAAGACTTCCTGTAGATTGCCAGGGTTGATTTCTGCTTCCCTTGATGCAGTCTTCCTAAATGGGGACAGGATTATTACAGGGAAAGCATATCCTTCCTGAAGTGTCTCCCACAATACCCATTCATTCTTCTTCTAGCTTGAAATAATGCAGAACACCTGTGGTTGAATAAAAAATGAAAAGGATATTCGTTAGTTTAGGAAAATTGCCCTAAATCCAGAGCCATCTCACAAATTTGCTTTTTACTCCCCAGGAGAATTCAGCTTCCAATGGGAAGAGGCCAATAAGTCTTCACTAAATTATGGGACTTAACTTTCAACCTGTATTGGGATTTCTTTGGTCCAATATGATTCCCAATAGTCCAGTGAAAAGCTCTATGTAGCTCCTTTCAAAGATGGCATTTTCATTAATTGCTAACTGACACCTCATGTGTTGGTGGAAAGCCAAACTCATAATAGCCAAACACCATAAGCCAACTGTTTCTACACCCATTGGTGACAAACTGAAGATATAAAGAAGGCACAGAGTGTGAAGGACCTATGATCACGTTTTAACAGAGTCAACAAAAGCATTTGTTGTAACCTCAGACTCATTATGAAGGTTTAAGTGCTTTGAGACTGAGCTCAGGAAAAGTAGAGGATTTGGGTACCCTCCTTATGTTCCCATTGAAATAAACCCTTTTTGCCTAACCTCTAAACAGTGAAATTCACTCCCAGATACTTGACATGCATACCACAGGAACAAACATATTGGTAAACAGAAGGCACAACTTAGATACCATCTCCTACATAAGGCCTTTCCTGATCCTCCCTCCTACTTCCCAACCCATCATGAAATTATGTGATGTAGGATTTGTATTTATTTGTCTTGTACATATTGTTTTTGCCTCAGTGGAATGTTTGCTCCTTTCCATAACCTAGTTGAGTACCTGGCATACAGTAGGCACTTAGTGAATCTTTGTTGATTTGAGTGGTCTTCCTTCTCTGCTCTCCCACGTGGTGATAGATACCATCAGCCCACACAGATTCGATGACCGTTTCTGAAGATGGTTCCCAGAGCTATAGATCCAACCGTACTCTCTCTCCTGAACTCCAGGCCTGTGTTACCAACTATAACTGGGACCTCTTCAGCTGGATAGCGTTGACTCGACTCAACATGCCCTAAACAGAATTCATTTCTTCCTCATTCCTTCCCATCTTCCCCATGGCCCTCAAGGGAACCACTATCTTCCCAGTCAATTAGGCTCACACTTATATTGTCATCCTCCACTACTGATTTCCCTAAGCCCATGTACCCAATCTGTTGCCAAATTTTGTTATATTTCAATCTTTATGACATCTCTTGTATAAGTCCCCTCCTCTCCTCACCCCATAGAGGCCCGCATCACTTTCCTCATGCCTAGACTATTGCAGCAGCCTCCTGGTGACCTTCCTATCTCAGGTCTTTTCTTACTCTGGCCCATCACTCCCTAAGCTGCCAAAGTGATTTTGCTAAAGAAAAAGGCCCAGCCGTGTCATATCTGCCACCCCTATCCCACTCAATAAATTCTAGTGACTCCCTATTGTGTCTGGCATCAAATATAAAATCCTTCGTTTGACCTTTAAAGCTCTTTGGCTTCTTCACGCTTTTCAATCTTTTTACACTTTATTCCCTTTCGCATTTACTTTAATTCAGCAGTATTGGCCTCCTCATTGTTCCCACTCCATGCCTTTTTCACTGGCTTATCCACAGATCCTGAAATTCTCTCCCTCCCCATCCTCCTCATTTGTTGCCCCGCTTCCCTTCAATGCCAGCTGACATCTCCCCTTCTGCGAGCAGCCCTGCTTGGCAGGGCTGCCCCTACCACCTCCCATCCATTTGCTTCTCATTCTAGTGCTTCCCATCCCCTCTCCCTATAGGTTGTATGTACTTAGTTACACATTTACTCCCCCTTAACATGTAATGAGCGCCTTGAGAGCAGGCGCTGTTTTGGCCTTCGAGTGTCTGGCGCTCAACAGAGCGCTGGCGCGTAGTCAGTGCTTCATCAGTGTTTGTTGACTGACTGATTGGACCCAATAGCATAAAATGTATCTTGGAGGTTATGTGGGAGAGGACTAATTATTTGGCAACATTGCGCTGCTCTTAGAATTAGGAGATCTGACTTTCTGGATACAAAACCTCGTATGACTCAGTTTACTTCTCAGAACTTCAGTTTTCTCATCCGGAAAATGGGGACAATAATAGTTCTTTCTGTGGTGGTTGTAAGAGCAGAGACTTGGAGCTGGCAGGGACCTTTGGTCCATCAATTCTATTTCTCTGAATTCCTCTTGGGTTTTGTTGTTATCACATTGAAATGCTGTTCATTTCAAGAATTCTATTTTGTAGGCAGCAACCTTGTTGAAACTTTGCTGATTCCCTAGGTTTTTCTAAGTAAAGCAAAACATCATCTGCAAAGAGGGATACATGTCTCTTCTTTGCCTCCCTTTAATTTCTTACTCTTGTCCTGTTGCTCTTGCAGGCGTTTCTAGAACAATATAAAATAATAGCCTGGAGAGTCAACGTCCTTGCTTTCTTCTTATATTTATGGAGAAAGTTTCTGGTTTGTCCTCATAGTGTAAGATGGTTACCTTTGGCTCTAGACAGCTACTTTTTATGATTTTGAAAAATCTCCCTCCTTCCCTCCTTCCTTATATTTTGTAGGGTTTTTAGTATAAATGAAAACTGTACTTTGCCAGAGGCTCTTTTTGAATCTATTGGGGCCATCTATTCCTATCCATCCCTCTGTTTTACAGATAGGGAAACTGAGGACCAAAGCAATCATAGATTTAGGGCTGAACAGTACCAAAGGACGACGAAGCTGAGTCTCAGAGAGGTTGAGCATTGTACACAGCTTGTGAGTGTTAGAAGCTGGTTTTGAACCCAGAACTTCCTAACTCCAAGTCAAGTCCTGTATCCACTGTACTGCCTTGCCTCTCACTGATGATTTACGGCCATAATGTGTATAGATGAAACTATTTTTAAATGTTAAAGATCTATATAAATGAGAGTTCATTATTATAACTCTTCCTCCTTATAGTAGTGATTCTGAAAAAGTTCAAATTAATTTTATTTCTCATAAAGTTTTTTTTTCTTTCCATGGATAAACTGTGTCAGCAAATCATTGATGATTATAGTTTGCCAGTCAGTAAACTAAGCGTCTCCTTTGTGCCAGGCACTATGCTAAGCCCTGGAGGTACAAAAAGAGACAAAAGATAGTCCATGCTGTCTAGTTGCTCATAACCTCATGGTAGAGACAACAATAAAACAAGTATATACAAATAAGACACATACCAGAAAACTGGAAATAATTAAAAGTAGAAAGGTTAATAATGGGCCACAAAATTAACAAAATTCATCATCCTCAGAGTAGCCACTAAGCTGTGTTCAATGTTGGGGTTTTAGGAATGACTTAGAGCTTGGAAGACAGTTGGGTGGTTGCATTGTTTGTTTTCATGCTCCTGCCCAAATTAAATATATGAAATCTCGGCAATGGGCTACTCAGCTTGTTAATGTAATAATTTAAAGGTATGTGTGTGTGTGTGTGGGGGTGCCACTAGCTTAGAGGAGACTATACTGTGTGTATTTGTCTTGATAGTTTGATCTGAGTATAGCTACTAAGTCTTGAGGAAATCTGGAGTCATTTCTGTGTTCTGCTCCCCAGATGAAGAAACAACGTCGTATCTCCCATTGGATTGCAAGGTCCTAGAGAGCAGTGATCATTTCTGACCTTCTTTACGGTCTGAGCTTTGGTGCACAAAGGCTAGTTATTGGACACTGTGCTAAGTGCCATGGATACAAAGAAAAGGAAAAGATGGCTCTTGCCCTCAAGGAACTCCCGGTCTAATGGGAAAGACAACACGGTGACAGCTTGGTTTAAACAAGATATGGACCAATAGAATCCACAGAGGGAAGGAAAACACTCACATTAAAAAGGATTGGGAAAACTTCTTATAGAAGATGGGATTTACCTGGGTCTTGAAGGAAGCCCTCCCTTATTCCTTGCTCTGCCCTCTAGAGCTGAGAAGAACAAATTGAATTTCTCATCCACATCGCAGAACTTTAAATTTGAAGGGAGAGGTCATGTCCTTCAGAAGTCCTATCCCCGCCCCCCAACTCCCAGGCTAAACCTCTCCAATCTCTTTAATCACTTGACCCTGTAGTGACCTGTGACCCTCATGCCATTCTTGGTGTCCTCTCCTAAATGTGTTCCAAAGCATTTAACACAGCACCTGACAAACAGTAGGCACTTAATAAATGTTTGTAGACTTGATATTCGAGAGTGTTGAGAAACACCTTGGTTAGAATGAATAGGGCACTTGCGCTTGAGTCATGATGACCTGAAATCTAATCCATTCTTAGGTAATTATTAGTTATGTGACCCTGGACAATTTGCTGTAACCTTCTGACTCCATATCAACTTTTGTTTCCTCCTTGATAAAATGGGGAAAATAATAACGCCCACCTACCAAGGGTGCTGTGAGGATCAAATCGGATCATGTGTGTAAAATCCTCTGAAAATCTTCGAGCGCTCAACAGAATGTTATTATTACTGACAATTTTTCTAGCTGTCAATATCTTTCCTAAAACGTGTCTAGAACTGAACAAACTACTTAAGATTTGTCTTACCAGGGAAAAGATCAGCAAAATGTTGATGCCCCTCATTCTTGACAGTGTTCTTATCTTAATGTCAGACTAGGATATCAATAGCTTTATTGGCTTGCATGTTACTATCGGCTGTTGGCTCGTGTTGAGTTTACGGTCCACTGAAATCCCCAGATCTTTTTCACTCGAGCTGTTCTTTAGATCCACATTGCTCCTCCTGAACTTTTAATGTTGATTTTTTTTTAAACCAAGTATAGAACTTTACATTTATCCCTCATAATTTCTATCTAATTTAAATTCGTTTCTCATCCTAGCCTTTATTTAAAGATCTTTTTGGACGGTCTTGCCCATCGTGACGGCTCTCTTTTCCCGCTTCATAACATTTGCAAACTTGGCAAGAATGTCTTCCCTATCTTCATCCGAGTCAGTGACAAACATGTTAAACAGCGGAGGGCCAAACCTCACCAGAGACATCCTTCCAAGATGGCAGTGAAGCCGGCGGCGGCTCTTTGGGTCCTGTCATTCTTCCGTTCGTCGATCTACCCGGTGTCTATTCCACATCTCTCCACCTTGTCAACAGGGATAGAATGAGGCAGTCTGTTAAATGGTTTGTGGAAGTCCAGGCATGATACGTCTTCATTGTTTCTTAGACTTGACCGGTCTGGTTGCTTGGTTAAAAAAAAAAAAGAGCGCACTTCATGTGGCAAGCTCATTCCTGATGAAGTCCTGCTGGCTTTCAATGATTGCTATTTCCCTTTTGAAATGTTCACAAATCACACTTTTAATAAAGCATTGCATACTTTTCCTAGAAGCAGAAATGAAACTCACTCGCACATCAGTGGCAGACTCTGCCGTCCTTCCTTTGTGGAAAATCAGGAAATTGTCCTTAAATCTTGAAATTCAGCCCCCGTTCCTTATGTTCTTCCCAAGCTTCCTCACTCTAGATCAGTAATCACACCAACTAGTTCCTTCCGAATGCTGGGGTCTAATAGATCCAGGGCTTGGGGACTGGGACTCATTGGAAAATCTAGGTGTTGTCTGAACTTGTCTCGTCTCTGCTTTTGACTTCCTGTTAACTCTTTTGGTTCCATTTTTCTTATTCAAAAGATGTTGTTCGTTAGCATAACCCCACCCACTCAGTTCTTTATCTGTTAAATGAGCTGGAGAAGGAAATGCAAACCACTGCAGTATCTTTATCAAGAAAACCCCAAATGGGGTCACCAAGAGTCAGGCATGACTGAAACAACTGAAGAACAAAACACCTACTCAAAGCAGTGGACTTAGTGCTTCCACGGTGCATATTTTGGCACCATCCCCCTTCCTTCCTTCCCAAATTACTAAAAAGCAAAATCCTTTTATCGACATGAAGGCTGCCCTCCAGCCTCCCCTCATACTCCTTATATTCTTCCCTAGAGGACTTTGGTTCTTTTTTTTTAATTCACCCTGGATTCTCTGCTTTTGTTTCTGCATTCTTTGCACATATATCTTGAATCCTCTGTTGACGAGCCCCATGGGCACCACATTTAGCCCTCTAGACAATCTTCCTTTTCAAGCTGATGACACGGCTTTTTCCTTCATGCATTCTAGGTTCTAGTCAAACTGGTTTATTTTCTGCTCTTGACACAAAACTTTCCACCTCCTACTTCTGTTTGCACAGGGTGTCCCCCATGTCTGGAAGCCCTGTCTCATTGCTTCTGCTATTAAAATCCCTTTCTTCCTTTGAAGTTTAGCTCCAGTACCTTCTCCTTGATGTACAGTACCAGGTGCATAGTAGGTACTTAACAAGTCCTGTGTGTGATTGGTCATTGAAGGAAGTCTTATTAATATTAGTATCTTATTAATTCGGATTTTGGGCCAGACCAAATTCCAGCAGAAGCTTAGTTAGTCAGAGTCTCTTGTCAATTTCATGATTTGATCAATATCATACCTCTGGTCCAGGCTTAGAACCTGTTTCCAGATTTCTGCCCATAGTGTCTCCTTCCCTGCAATGTCTCCATTCTTAGAGCATCAGTAACATTTAATCAGGACTCATTATTGAGCTTTGCCTTTTTCTAACAGCCTATTAAGACACCACCTTGATCCGTATCAGTGGACTTGACTTTCAACCTATTCCAGAGCCAAATTCCAAACATGCCTTCTACAATTCAGTTATGAAATAAATGTGGACAGAACTTGGGAACTATATCCCAAATTGTAAAATTGTTGACATAAATAGTGCCAGGCAGTGTGATATAGATATAGAGGGAAGTACTAGTCTGGGGAGTTAGAAACACCCGAGTTCACATCCTGACTCTGGCACTTAGGAGACAGTGTTCTAAAAGGGAAAGAGCCCCTACTGTGTCAGAGGACTTGGCTTCAAATCTTATTTCAATGTGTGCTGCCTGCGTGACCTGGGAGAGTTGTGGAAACTCCTTGGACCTCAGTTTCCTCATCTATAAAAAAAAGGAAGGTTGGGCCAGCTGGCTTCTGAAGCCCCTTAGCTCTAGACTGAGGCTCTTTTGTTCCTTAATTAAATCACTTAAACTCTGTGAATCAGCTTCTCTCTCTGTGAAATGCAGAAAATGAAACTTGTTTGAGCAACTAACTTATCAGGGTGTTAGTTGTGTGGCTCAAGTGAAGCGATGTTCTCAGAGTAACCACTCTGCTAACTGGGAAATGCCACACAAGTGTCAGCTGTTCTCCTCCTCCTCTCCATCATCATTGTCATCATCATCATCATCTTCTCCCCTTTTCCTGGGTTACATTTACTGTTGCTGTTGACTTGCCTTGTAAATTTGGTGCTCAGTGCAATATGACAAGTCTAGGTAAATGAGGTGCCTAATTAGAATATCATCATTTGCGTGATCAGAAAATCTTTTTAAACAAACATAAATATTTATTAACAAATGTTAATAACAAGTAGCATTCACATAGCATTGTAAGATTAGCAGAAAGCTTTTTTGGAAAACTCATCTTCCTGAGTTCAAATATGGCCTCAGACACTTAGCTGTGTGATCCTGGGCAAGTCACTTAACCCTGTTTGCCACAGTTTCCTCATCTGTAAAATAACCTGGAGAAGGAAATGGCAAACCACTCCAGTATCTTTGCCAAGAAAACCTAAATGGGGTCACGGAGAGTTGGATGCAACTGAAACAACTCAACAACAGCAACAAAAACGAATTACCAGTGTTATTTCATTTGGTCCTCACAGCCCTGGGAGGTGAGTGCTTTTATTATCCTTATTTTGCTGATGTGGAAACTGAAGCAAATGCAGATTAAGTGACTTGCCCAGCGTCACCCAGCTAGTAAGGGTCTGAGGTAGGATTTGAACTTAGGTCTTCCTGATTCCAAGACTAGAATTCTATCACCTGAGCCACCTAGATGCCATAAATACATATGCACACATATACATATATACATGTATGCATTATACATATATGCATGTGTATGTACATGTACACATTTATATATGTGTGGTTAGCTATAGAGATGCATACATGTCCATGTAGATATATATATATATATATTCTAATATAGGTAGACATTCTATCTAGAATATAAATATTTTAATATATTAGTCTATCTAGACATATTCTGAAATAGCTGTATTAGATTAGCCTATTTATTAGAGTAATGGGTCTAATATAGATAAATTAAAGCATCTCTCTCTCTGGAGATATGTGTATCTCTACAGCTCTCTATGCTTATACTGGTATATTCTAATATAGTTTTTCCCCCCTTTCTCTGTATTCTCACTGCTTAACACAGTACCAGGAACATAGGGAATACTTTAAAAATGCCTTTTCACTGACTAATATAGATTCTAATTCTGCATTTAGGGCTCTTTCTGCTTCGAAGTGAGCATATTTGTATTCCAAGAATCGCTCCCTTACACCCTGTTTTGGGCCTGCTGAACGTGACGTTTTCTCTTCATTGTCACTGACAGGACACAAAAATTGCTTCCCTGGAGCGGAACATCCGGGACCTGGAGGATGAGATCCAGATGCTGAAAGCCAACGGGGTCCTGAACACGGAGGAGCGCGAAGAAGAGATCAAGCAAGTGGAGGTGTACAAGAGCCATTCCAAGTTCATGAAGAACAAGGTACAGTCTGAGTCCGGGGGGCCGTGGGGCCACCCTGGACCACCCAGGGAAGTGGGAAAAATGACGCTGCTTGGGGCTGTTCCAACATTGACCGTCATTTGTAAAGTTCAGAGGCTGCCAAGCAGGGGTGAATCTGCTGGCTCAGTGTGGGCCAAGGACCTGGGCTCAAATTCTACCTCCTTGTGGCAATGACCTCAATGTAAAATGAGGGGAGTGGATTCTGAGCTATGAGCCTATGATTCTTCTGGAAAAATTGGAGGCCTTGAACAACATAGAGGCTTATATTTCAGGTCATTGGAGGGAAATACTTTAATCACTACTTTCTCTATGAGTGTCATGCTTTTAATTTTTAGTTTCCTTATGTTTCCATTGTGCAGCTGGGAGCGCCACAGTGCACAGAGCGCTAGGCCCAGAGTCAGGAAGACCTGAGTTCAAGTCTGCCCTCAGACATCCTAGCTATGTTACCCTGGGCAAGTCACTGAACCCTATTTGCCTCAGTTTCCTCATCTGTAAAATGAGCTGGAGAAGGAAATGGCAAACTATTCCAGTGTCATTGCCAAGAAAACCCCAAGTGGGTCATGGAGATTCAGACATGACTGAAACAACTGAACAACAATAAATGTTTCCATTGGAGAAGTAATGCGGCATTATAATAGTAATAAACAATATTTACAAAGTGCTTTACGTATTATAATATGTGTTATATTCATATGTGTGCTTGTTATCATGCACATATGTATGCATGTGTGTAGATATATACATATATGTGCACATATTACGTACATATTGGATACTAACCTGGCCTCAAATTGAAGAAGACCTGGGTTCAAGTTCTGTCCCTGGAACTTCCTGGCTGTGTGACCCTGGGTAAGTCATTTCACCTCTTAGTGCCCCAGGAAACTCTAAGATTGCAAGTTATGGTTGAGTTATCAATCTGAATCAGAGGGACTTTCCACATTGGAAGTTCCACCGGGTTTCCCTGGTTCTTTTCTCTTGATGCTTTCTTTCTGGATTTGCAGCCATGCTAAGAAGCTCCATTTTTGTCTGAGTTCAGAATTGCCCATTCATATCTCTCTGACGTTCTTTGTTTTTGGCTATTGCTATGAAATGTTGATAGGTTGGTTAGTTTCATGCACTTAGCTGAAGTATCGACCTTCCTTCTCCTCCCTTTCCCTTCCCTTCCCTTCTGTCTTCCCTTCCCTCTTCCCTTGCTTTCCCTTCCTCCCCCACCTTCCTCTTTCCCCTTTCCCCTCTCCTGCCTGCTGCGGGTCAGGCCTGCTTCGTTTCTTTTACATTTAATTTTGGTTGGCTCATCTGTTTCATTCAGGGGGAGTCTTGAGCAGATCTTTTGGGGACTTTCATTTTTTTTTAAAAATGTCTCTCTCTGTCTCAAGGGGATTTCTTCTTAAAACAAAAATCTTTGCATTACAGTAAGCTTTGATTGCTTCTGTGTTCTTGTTCCAGGTTTAAATCCCATTTATTTCTTTATAAAGGGAGGGAGTGTTAGAATAGTGTGGTTTTCTGGGAGAAAACTGAAGGAGAACTGGAGGGATTTCTTTTTCAAGTCAAAAATAAAGACAGCTGGAAAGGGAGGACCAGTCATCGCCTCCTCTTTGTACACTGGGGGTTTTTTTGCAGATGTCACGGCATCATGGATCACGGCTGACCTCCTAGACCTCCGTTCTTTTTTGGTGGAAGAACCCTAAACTCACCCAACCAAGATCTCTCAGGTGGTGAGTGGGATTCAAACCCAGGTGCCCTGCTTCCTAATGTGGCATTGGTATTGAAATATGGCCCAGGATTCAAAGCTGGAAGGAACTCAGAGATTATATAGCGCGGTGCCTTCATCTCATAGATGGGGAAGCTGAAGCCCAGACGGTTTAAATGATTCGCCTAATGTGTGAAGTAACAGAAATGGGTTTGTGATTCAGGTTACAGGCTCATAGATTAAAAGAACGATTAAAATTAAATGATCAGGTCCCTAACTCCCTCCCTTTCCAGATGAGAACACTGAGCCACAGAGGGGTCACATGACTTGCTCAGCATCCTGCTGGTAGTAAGAGGTGGGCTTTGAACCGAAACCTCCAGGGCCAGTGTCTTTACGCCGCCATGCTTGTACAAATGGAGATTTGGGAGACTTAGCCATTTGGCTGTATAGATGGACCTAGCCCTGGACAAGAAGAATTTCTGAAGGATTCTATTGCTGCTCCTTCCGTTTGGGGTCCGACAAAGTGAAAGATCCACTTTCCAAACAGCCCCTCTTTCCCAGCTCCCTCTTGTGTCTGGGGAGCCCCTGTCTAGGTAGAATCAGAGGTACATTCCTTGCATCAGAGGAGCAGAATTTGTGCAGTCTAGCTCTCAGGAAGGACACTCTGTCTGTCCAGGAGGGCCGAGAGATGACGGGAAGGCTATTTGGCTAGCCGTGTTTGGCCAGGAATCTCTGATTGCTTATTAGATAAGAGGATCCCACCCCGAGGGCACACCTGCCTCCTCACATCTCTCAGCAACTCTGTTCATCATCTTGCCATTAACTTTGTCACCAGAAGATCCTCATTCTACAATTCATCGTGATCTCTATCAGTGGAGAGGCCATATTGGTCTGGCTGTCAGAGACCAAAGCTATACGGAGGAGCCCCCATTCCATCGTGGGAGATGTCCATACAAGGCTCTTTGTGTGCCCAGAGATTGATGTGCCCTAAGGCTTTCAGGTCACCACAACAAAAGAGTATTGAGTCTAAGTTTTTATTAAAAAAGAGCAAAAAGACAAAGTGGGCACTACCATGTGTAGTTACAATGCCCTGTTGCTAGGTGAGCTTCATTTCTTTCATGAGGTAGAATTAATCTAATCAATTTTCTCTATCCAATGTCCTTTACTGTTATCAGAACTAATTTAATACAGGCTCTTCTCAAGTAGAAGGCCACATGGGGAAGCAGAGAGAGGGCTGGGTTTGGAATCGAGGATCTGGGTACAAATCTTGACTCAGTCACTGTCTCTGTAGCCTTGGGCAACTTACCGAACCTACCTGGGCCTCAGTTTTTTTTTTTAACTGTAAAAGGAAGGGATTGAATGGAATCGAGGGTCCTTAACCTTTGTTTGTATCATGGAGACCCCTTTCACAGTCCTCTGGTGATGCTTACAGTCCCTTTCTCAGATTAATATAATCTAAATACATAAAATAAGGTATATAGTATTACAATAGAAATCAATGATTTAAGCACAATTATGTATACATACATATACATACATATATAGGATATCAGTGCACATGTATATATTCATGTGTGTTGCATTCATATAATATATGAATATGCATTTATATAATATATAATTTATGCATTTATATAAATATATGACATATACACATACGAATGTGCCTTGTGTAATATGCAATTACATGTGTACAC
>JAQQSZ010005957.1:0-13733 GCA_028646595.1 Phalanger gymnotis | reverse complement strand
ATAGAAGGGAGGGCAGATGAGGGTGGAGGTAATCAAAAACAAACACTTTCGAAAAGGGACAGGGTCAAGGGAGAAAATTCAATAAAGGGGCATAGGTTAGGAAGAAGCAAAATATAGTTAGTCTTTCACAACATGAGTATTGTGGAAGGGTTATACATAATGATACACATGTGGCCCATGTTGAATTCCTTGACTTCTTAGGGAGGGTGGGTGGGAAGGGAAGAGGGGAGAGAATTTGGAACTCAAAGTTTTAAAAACAGATGTTCAAAAAGCAAACAAAAAAAGTTTTTGCGTGCAACTAGAAAATAAGATACACAGGCAATGGGGCATAGAGATTTATCTTGCCCTACAAGAAAGGAAGGGAAAAAGGGTTGGGAGGGGAGTGGGGTGACAGAAGGGAATAATGACTGGGGAACAGGGAAACCAGAATATAAGCCATCTTGGAGTGGGGGGGGAGGGTAGAAATGGGGAGAAAAATCTTAATTTAAACTCTTGTGAAAATTAATGCTGAAAACTAAATATATTAAATAAAAAAAGAAAAAAAAGAAAATGAATGGCATTTATTCTACATACATTTTGTTCATACAAAAAACAAAGTGATTATTTTTAGGTACCCTAGTCTTCAAGCCTCTGCAGTTTGAGTAAAACATCTTCAGCATTTCTGCATTCATGTCTCAGAACCATACCTGGCAATTTTGGAGTCCACACCAAGCAGCACAAACCTGACCTAAAACCAAAATTCTAAGACATGTTCAATGGGGGTTGCAGGTGGGGGGTGAGCTTTGTAGCTAAACTGAAGGACATAAGTCCATAGGGTGGAGAAACTGAAAGATTCAAACCTTGAGACATCATGAGACAATTGACCCCACCACTTGGGGAAGCAGAATGGCAGGACTGAGCAGGGGAGAACCACGCCTGGGGTAGAGATACTCCCTGGGAAAATGCCCTTTCTGGTAGCTAGCTTCATGTTATAATCAATTATTTAGTCTTACTAGATTCTAAAACCTAACTATTTTGTGTTGCTGCAGAAATATAAGGACTATTAGGACTTTCTAAATTCCAGTGCCCCGAGCAAAAGGTCCATAGCCCCACCCCAGTTATTACTCTAACCACAAAAGTGTTTTCTTGACCATGAAATAAAGTGGTTTATGTTTTGTTTTAGAGGTGATAAAATACCTACATTTTCCACCCTACTCTGAGATACTTCTTACTTAGAGACAATGATCCTAGAAACAAAGAAATTGGATTCTATGGTAACATATACACTATTAATAACAAGAAGAATGGAAATCAGAACATGATACCTACTCAATACTATGTTAAAGGCCATATGGCAACCTTTTATTCAATTCAAAAGCTACTTATCAAGTTCTCGTTATGAGCAAAGCCTGCTGCCAAGAGCTGGGGAGGTGCAAAGTAGACTAAGAACAAATTGGACATCTCTAGCACTAGAACAACTGAAGGGCATTTAAAAAAAAAAACCTAGTATCTTTTCCACTCTAAAATATTGTATATTCTTGGATGTGTCTCATATGCACTCTCATAGGTGCATATTGTTTCTTCCAATAGGATGGAATGTAGGCTTCTTGGGAGCAGGGCTGTTTGCTTTTTATCTTTGTATCTCAGGGCCACGCATGGTGTCCAGTACACCATAAAGAGTTAAGGCATGCTTGTGCAGAAATTGAAAGACTTCCAAACGCATTTTTAAAATTGGCAGAGCAGAGGTTATCGCAAGAATCGCTGTTACCTCCATGACTAGGATGTTTTCCCATAGCACCAGATGAGCCAGTATTATAGACAATCACTGATTTACGTATTTACGATGGTTGTGGTCATTTTCTTTATTGTTATTTGAATGATTTCAGCGGACTGGGGGAGGGGAGGGACTCCAGGGTAGGAAACTCTTGCTGCAAATACTACTCGCTGCTGCTATTGCTTCTAGCATTACTGCTACTACTGCCATCACTACTTCTGCTGCTGCTGATACTGTTATGACTTCTACTGTGCTGCTGTTGCTGCTGCCACTATTGCCGGTGTTGCTGCTGCTACTAGCGTTGCTATTACTGCTACTATTAACCAGTGTTTCTTCTGCCCCTACAACTGCTGCTGCTACTAACGTTGTTACTACTACTAGAAGCCCCAGTGGCACATAATAAGTTGAAAAGCAGCATTAGTAGCAGCAGCAGTGACACTAGAAGGAGAATTACCACGTGTCCATTATTCGCTCTCGAGCGGCTGATGTTCTAATGAACAATGTATAGGCACAAACTACCTACCTAGTGAGCTTATAAGGAGTTACCTTAGAGAGAACTCCTAGGGACATTAGTGAGGTCTCCTGCTGAAGGGGACATTTGATCTAAGTGATGAAGTTTGCTCAGAATACTACAAGGCACATATTAGGAAGAGGAGCAATCAAGACATGAGGGATGTCATTACGCAGTCATCCTAGTTGGGAGATGGAGCACTGGATGGGGAACAGAAAGTAAAAGAAAAGCCCACTGCCAAAAGGCTGACTGGTACAGCACTTTAAGCTTTTCAGAGTGATTTACTCACTTTAAAGAAGGACATGGCTGAGCTTCTGGGGTCCTCAGAGGTGGTAGAATCCAATCCTCTCAATTTCCATAGGAGGGAACTGAAGCCAATGCATGAGGTGACCTGTCCCTTGCTGCAGAGACTGTGGCTGACTCCAAGTCTAGCCAATTTCCCATTCCACCACGATTCTAAATATTTCTTACTTTCTCATTTTTTTCAGTAAAATCAAGAGACTCAAATTCCAAAGTCAACAGAAAAGTCATTTATAATTACAGTGGAATCCTTGCATAATGATTCACTATCGCATTTAGATATAGTGGGTCGAACCATGTTCCCCGAAACATAGTAATTGCACACCATAAAGCCTGATGTGACCTAGTTGGCTCAGAAGACAACAGTTGAATCTGTCCAACCCAACAAGAACAATAAAGGAGATCCACTGTGCTTACTAATGGAATGTTGGATGGAACATTCTGTTGCCAAAAGTCACTATGGAATGCAAGCGCTTGAGAAAAGAAAATGAATTCACCTAAAATATTAGCAAGCCAACACATTGCTTAGAATTACTGCAAAGAGAAAGAGGTTAGATAAGGTTATTTTCAGTGCGCTGCAAACATTGTTATTTAATTATAAAGTTGTAGGTTAAATAAGCTAGCAACAACAAAAAAGAGGACAGGAAATTAAGACAGTAGCAGTTTGGGAATCAAGGGATTTTTCTTGTCACAAAGCAGCAGATGCCCAGCTTCCTGCAGAATTTCCTCAGAGATGAGACTGCTTTACAGAACACAGTTTTCTTGGATAGTCTCAGAAATTCACTCAGATTTACATAGATAGAATTGCAGAATAAGAAGAATAACTAGCTTTTATGTAATGCTTATCATGTACCAGGCACTGGGCAAAGTTCTTTAAGATTATTTTCTCATTTGATCTTCAGAAAACATTAAGAGGTAGGCGCTATTATAATTCACATATTATAGATGAGGAAACTGAAGCAGACAGAGGTTAAGTGACTTCCCAGGGTCACACAGCTAACAAATGTTTGAGACCAAATTTGAACTCAGGTTTTCCTTACTCCAGACTTGCCATTGGATCCACTGTGCCACCTATCTGCCCCACTGCCTAGAAGGGATTTTTCATTGGCTGTCTAATATGTCTCTCATCTGAAAAGTAATCTCCTCTAATGCAAAGCTAACAACTGGATATACCATCTTTATGTGAAAACCTCTATTGTAGAAGAATCTACTCCATCTCAAGGTAGGCTATCCTGCTTGGGCACTTTGAATTCTTAAGAAATGTTTCTTACCATCAAGCTTAATTTGCTTCTTTCCAACCAAAGCTCATTGGTTCTAATGGTTCTTCCTTCTGGAGCCATGAACAACAAAACTGATCTTTTTTTCCACTGTATTATTCTTAAATATTATAAGAATAATTTCATATACTCTCCAAGTCTAAACTCTCCTAGTTCCTAAATATGGTTGGCATATCCCATGATTACCAGGATCTTTATAATCCTGAGCTCCCTTTATCATGATATTCTCCAACTTATTTTCACTTCCTAAAATGCAGCAAGCAGTACTGGACATAACACTCCAAATGTAATACGATCAAGACAGAATATGGAATGACAATCACAGACCAAATGTTTGACTTTATTCATCTAGTTGTATCTTAATTTAAACAGTTCTTGTTGGATCTTATTGAGCTTGCAGTCCACTAAGAACGCCATATCATTTTCAGAGGAAATGCGATATAGTCATTCTTCTATCTTGCCCTTGGAAAGTCAATGTTTTTTTCAACCCATGTGTAAGACTTTTCAAAATTCATTTACCCTTGTTCATTTATTTATTCATTTGAATGTTTATTTTTGGTTCAGAGTTATGGAATGCTACACTGTCTGAAACCTTAAAAAGGAGAGCAATGGAGAGGCATATGATGGCAGGGAGCAGGTAGTATTGCATAATAGAAAAAATGTGTAGGTGAATTTGAGTAAAGGATATAACAAAACAAATTCATGACCATAAGAGGAGATATGTTGGTCACAAAGAGAGAGGAATGTGTAACCAACCAATGGGCTGTGTGAGCCATTACTATCCTTGAAACTTGAAGAGAAATTCAAATGATCTCCAAAATGTTTAGTGGATCCCCTGAAGTGAACTTCAAAGGTGAAACTTGCCCAAGACATGCAAGCATGGCCAGCTGCAATCTGCTTTATTGCAGGGACCATCTCTACCAAAGAGATATAAATCCATGGGATATTTGAATAAATGTCATTTGATTAGATTCAACTCAATAGTTGAGAACTGCAAGAACTACTCTTGGATGCCGATGCTGTCACACAATATTTCGCCTATCTTTCTTTCTTTACATCATCTATCACTTGACAAATACAATGTTTATAGCTTGATGCAATCATTGATAAACATGCCAAATTGCATAAGGCCAAGTGTAGATCCTTGGAATATTCCATTAGGTAATTCTTATCCAAATACTGATGTGTTGAAGTATATTCTTTGAATCTGTACATTAATCCAGTTCTGAATATGTATAAATGTTATATTGCCTCATCCATGTTTCTCCATCTTGTTCAAAATAGAAACTTTGCAAAAATACTTTGCTCATTTGAAAAAAAAAACCTTTCATCTGACCTCTAAAGTCAAGTAATCTTGTTTAAAAAGAAATGGTTTAGTTTTTCCTGACTTCTTCTCAATGATGATTCTAGAAAAAGGGGTAGGTTTGACTAATTCTGTGAAAACAAAATAAAGACAAACAAACAAACAAAAAACCAAAAACCTAAGCCTGCCACGAACCCTTTATTAAATGAAAAGAAGTAAGACCAGAACTAAGACCAGACAAACAAGGCAACTTTGAAAGGTCCAGGTTGAGCTTCTATACTTAAAAACAAAAACAAAATGTAAGAAATTTACATAAGACTGGCATTTTTGTGTACAATCCTCTTTTTCTTGTCAATTACATATATGTCACATATAGAAAATATGTATGCACAGATGTGGGCATATGTGTGTGTCTGCTGATTTTATTTGATGTTTATAAGTTCAGAATAAACATTAACAAAAACAAAGCAAAACAAAACAACAACAAAAATAATGACTTAGTCAATATATGCAAGGCATTGATATAAAGAAAAGGAATCTCCCACAAATAATAAAAAAACACCCAAAATTCTGGAATTCTCAATGAGAAATGAAATGTTTGTCCTCCAAAAGAAGGGATCCATTTGTCATAACTATTATGAGATTCAACTAGCTAAGATTTAGCTGAGATTTAGATTAAATACGCTGAGACTTAAGTAACTTGAAGCCCTGCTGTGTACAATTATCAGAAATTTCATTTTTATGGTGTGCTTGGGCATCTGGAAAGTTCAGTTTGCATCTCACCAGAGAAGTCATTCATTAAAGGACTAAGAGCTACCCTACTCTTTGAAAATAGGAGATGAAAATCTTTCCCTCCATCTTTCATCTCTGAAGTGGGACCATAAGTATTTCATGTGTTGGGAGAGCCACTCTTACCATCTGCTGCTTTTGACCCCTGGGTCCTCAGCATGTTGTTAGTCTATTTGCTTATATTAAAGGGTGGAAAATAAATCTTTGCTTGTTTCCAAAACCATTTCCACCAAGGACAAAGCTCCACTTGCAGAGTCTGAAGTTTGCTTTCTTACAAATACTTTGTATAAAAAAAAGAGTCATAAGAGACATGTTGCTAGTGTCTTTTCCCTGAGATTATCTCTCCCATTTACTCTGTATTTATTGTGTATACATAATCATTTCTCCCATTAGATTGCAAGCTCATGGTAGGTAGGGGCTGTTTTTGTCTTTCTTTGTATCCTCAGAAATAAGTGCAGTGCCTGGGACATTATAAGTGCTTCATAAATATTTCTTGACTGACTGGCATTGAACACAATCACATTCAAGGTTTTTCAGTATCGTTCAGCACCAACATAAAATTACCTGGGAGTAGCTATTGAGCAGAGAGAGCTGAGGGAAAGACAGATCAGATCAATGGTCTCCCTTAGCAAGTACTGAACAAAATAGTGACTGGAATATTATTTCACCAATTCAAAGAGCATTGATTTCATTTATCTCCCTATATATTTCATATTTCATTCATTCTCCCTATATATGCCCCAAACACAGAGGGATGTGAATGGCAGCATGCCGTTGTGGCATGGAGCGTTGGCCTTGTTGTAAAGGTCCTGGGGTTCAAATCTTCAATTACTCACTTCCCTTCCATGAGCCTCAGTTTCCTCATCAGCAAGACATCATAGTCTTCACATCATAAGGAGGTTGTAAAGACTAAATGAGATTAGGTGTGTAAAACACTAGACAAACCTTGGAGCAACAGATTAACACGAGATGTTTTAATAATCACAAGCGCTTAAATAATACTTTGACATTGACAAAGAGCTTTGCAAATATACTTTCATTGGATCCTCACAACAACCTTAGAACATGGGGTGGGGGGCACTATTATCCTACTCATTTTGCAGCTGAGGGAATTGAGGCAAAATGACTTGCCCAGAGGTCACATACATAGCACAATCCTGAGGATGATTTTGAATTTACATCTTCCTGACTCTAATCCCAGTACCCAGTCCAAGGGGAGGGAGTAAGGAAGTGAGCAAATGGATAAAATAAAGGGAAAAGACAAGAATTACCGAAGATCTCAAGAGAAAGAAAACTCAAATAAAGATTTTAAGCATAAGTAGCTTAACCAACATAGAAGATATTAATAACCACATGGAATATGACCTCCAGATCAGGTAAAATATTTCAAACATATATGAATACATTTTTCAAGACAAAGGAAAATGAACGCCTGCTAAGGTCAAAGATTCTGTGGGTTCCCAAAACAGCATGGAACCGCAGGAAAATGTTCCTGACTGCATTGAAAGAGATGTAAGAATTGTGAAAGGAGAATTTACAAATCCTGTATAACAGAAATAATTGGCAGAATAGGAAAAAAAAACCTTGAATCCATAATGATAAGTGTCAACAAAGACACAAAAGAAAGAATAACCAATTGGGAACAGAAATACATAGAAGTAAAGAATGTCTGTAGGAAGAGGAACAAAAATCAATGACATTAAATGAAAGTATTATCTCCATGCAAATAAAACATAGATCTCAAAGATGGCATGTAGAGACAACTTAAGGATTATAGGTTTCTTAGAAGAACATGTGAAAATCCTGAAGACCAAAATGCAAGAAATTATACGAGAAAACGGCCTAGAATTCCTGGACATAAGAACCAAAGTGCCAATTCAAAGAATTCACCGATTGCTTCTAGAAAACCAAACCAATTAATGCTGCAATCCACGGGATACAAAATGTTTTACTTTGATAATTCCAGCAAAAAGCAATAATTCTGCAATCAGGTAGGAGAAAGATCTGCAAGTATAAAGGGAAAGAAATTTAAATGACTCACAATTATTCTAGACTCATCAGATACCAAATGAGGTAATAAAATACTATACTTTGTAGATTGAAAGATCTGACTTGCAAATGTAAGCCTAACTATTAACGCAAAAGACGGATGTTTAATATAAAAGATGAGTTCACAATATTACTTTAAAGAAAGCCAAACACAAAGAAATTATTTACTTCTCCATCACTGCAGACAAAATAAATACGAAAATAGTAAAGGCAGGTATCAACCAAGGACAACAACAACAAAATGGCAACAGAGAGACCATTAAGATATTTCTTCCTACATACACACAAAGAGACAAAGGTAAAAACAGAATCAATCACTAAACATTTATTAAGTGCCTACTCCTTTTTGGACTGGGTAAAAGAGGCCATTCTTTGCCACATTTCTTACCTGGACTTAATCATTGAATGGGCATTGCCTCAGTCAAACTGAGACCTGGGAAAGACCTTACCTTAAAAAGGCCAAGATCTCCCATTGCATCTGGGACCAGTCATCCTGATCTATATTCTGCCACTGGACACAGATGGTTCCAGAGAAGAGAGTCAGGTTGGTGACTTTGCATAGCCCTCCTTCACTTAAATCCAAATTATTTGCAAGTCATGGCATCACCTTCCTGATGTCATGGTCCTCTTTGAGAAGGAAGGACAAAGAAAACAATAATCACAAGGGATACAAAGAGAGATGAAAAATAGTCCCTGCTTTCAAAAAGCATGCAATGTAATAAGGAGGCAATGTGCAAACAAATCTGTGCAAAAGCAAGCTACATACAAGATAAATCACTAAGAAATGAAAAGCACTAGAATTAAGAAAAGTGGGTAAAGTCTTCCTGCAAGAGACAGAATTTTAGTTGGAGCTTAAAGAAAGTTAGGGAAGTGGATGAGTGGAGAAGGGAAAGCATTCTAGACATGAGAGATAGCCAGTAAAACCACCAGCAGCATGAAGATGGAGTCACTGGATTGAGGCCAATGTCACTGGCTCAGAGAGTACATGGTGAAGAGTAAGGTGTAAGAAGACTTGGGAAGGCAGCAGGGGGTAGGTTATAAAGGGCTTTGAATGCCAAAAAGAGCATTTTGTATTTGATCCTGGAGGTCATAGGAAGCCACTGGAGTTTATTGAGTAGGGAATGTCTCATGACCTGAACTTAAGGAAAATCTTTTGATGGCTAAATGGAGGATGGATCAGAGTGGGGAGAGACTTGAGTGAGGAAGACCCACCATCAGGGTATTGCAGTAGTCTCCACATGAGGTGGCTTGTACCACTAGAATGGCTTGTCCTAGAATGGTGGTAGAGGACAAAAGGGGCTGTATAGAAGAGGTGTTGGGAAGGAGGAATCAACAGGCCTTGCTAATAGATTGGATAAGAGGGAGGGTGATATAGTGAAGAGTTGAGGATAACTCCTAGGGACTGGGACTGAGGGACTGGCAAGAAAGCATTGCTCTGTAGAGTAAGTGGGAACTGTTTGGCGTAATAATAATGAAGGTTTTTTGGACATATTTGACTCCTGAAGTCAAATAAAAGAAAGACAGGCCTTAAATATCATGAATTAATTCACAACAGTCCTACATATATGTAAATCCATTTTTGCAGGTTTAAATTACAGAACTGGAAGGAGAATAAAAGAGGAGAGTAGACGAAGAAAATGTAAGGGAGATTATACGATGTACCTTAAGCAAGTCAAAGGCTACCAATAAAGGGAAAGTAACTTCTTGCCCAAGAAACTCATGATGAGGAAACCTCATTATCCTGCTAGTTTGGATATGCTCACATGTCATCTATTTCCTCTGCCCCTCTGGTTGGACACTCCTGATAGAGGAAAGGCTGTGGACTCCAGGGCAGGTGAGATAGGCAGCTGTCATACCTTGTTTTTACTTCATTACCAACCCACTTCCATTTGTATATACAGAGTAATGATTCTAGTATTATAAAGATGTAGGACAATCTTGGTATGGACACAGCATCCCCCAGGGAAGGTCAGAAACTCATCTATGGCTTAGAGTCTCAGATAATTGCCCAAGACACTAAGAGGTTAAGTGACTTGTTTGGGTCACACAGTCTGTGGGTGTCAGAAGCAGGACATGAACCTTGAACTTTCTGACTCTGAGGTCAGTTTCCCATCAATGATGTCCCAGCACTGTTCTTTCTGGTTATGTGTGTACTTAATGATGGCGACTTAAACAGAAATAGATGCTCATACAACAAATTTCTAAACAAACTACAACCTTGGACATTGAGGTTCATGTATTCCATCAAGGACGGATTGATGAGCAAAGAAAGCAAATTGAATTCACGAAACATTTAGAAATCTAAATTAGGCCATCGATCTAGAGCTGGGATATGCCTGACATGCCATTTCAACTCAAGCTCCTATTTTCCAATGATAACTGTATTGCCCAAGTTCACCCGGGTAGGAAGCACTGGAGTCAGGCTGGGGACCCCGGTACTCTGTAGAGACAGCTCTCTCTGGTGTCACTGACAAAGACAAATCCAAAACAATCCATGCCCCGAGGGGCTTACCTTCTACTGCAAGGAGAAGGAGAAAATATTTTCTCAAACAGATGCTTCTCCACATGAGATCCTATTTAAGAGCAGAGAAGACGTTGTTTACTCCTATTCCCTGGAAGATCCATTCCTCCTGACACGAAGAGCATCTTTTTTAAAAGATTAGTATTAGCTCATGAACATAATAGAATGTTATGGTACTAAAAGAAATGATGACTATGAAGAATTCAGAGAAACTTGGGAAGTTGTATCCAAGCTGACACAGATTAAAGTGGGCAGAACCAGGAAAACAATTTGGATTCATGTAAAGGAAAATAATGTTGAAAGACCTCAGAACTCTGCTCAACAGTGGCCAATTTGGATTTGGGAAGATTGACTAATTAAGCCTGCTTCTCATTTCTTGGCAGAGAAAGATGTAGCAAATGCGTCTGTTGGTTTTACTAACTATACTTTTTTATATGGAGGGTTTGGGGAATGACAAGTATAAATACATGCATATATCTTCTTATATATAGTAAAATATAAGACAGAGAGACAGATATGTATATCTATATATCTTTGTGTTCCAATATATGCATTCTAATATATGTATGTGTAAATATATAAAAATACATATATTCTAATATATTTTATCATATAAATATATTAGAATATATATATACACGTACATATACACATACCTAAAATTGAAACACATAGTCTAATGTACTTATGAGCATGTAAATACATTATACATATAATGAATATTTGTTGTTCTAATGTATTTATATATGAAATATATAAATATGTTAATATGTGCTATATAAAATATATTCATCTATAAAACAATAATTATATAATATATCATATGCAGCGTATTACACAATATATTTGTTTTATTACATATGCCAAGATAAATTGTATAAATTGTATTTATATGATAAATATATTAGAACACATACACAAACCTACAATTATATATAGAATTGCATATATATATTCTAATACATTTATATGTTGTATACATATATAAATTTATAATATAGAATATAAATAAATATATAGTCACTTATAGCTGCAAATCATTTATGAAAGAATAGCGTTGCCCTGAATTAAGCTGGATAAAGTCCTATAATAAGTTAAGTGCTTACTAAGTGCCTGATTTGGGGGTAAGTGCCAAGGATACAAACACGAACACAAAGAAAGACAGCCCCGTACCTCAAGGGACTTACATTACAACGGGAGAAGATCATACATAAATGGGAAAAGACAGAGGACAGAGGGGAAGAAGAGAAGGCTAGTCAGAGCCTTTCCCCCAGATGGAGGTCTGGAGAGGAACTCACCACGGGGGGAGGAGGGTATGCTCCAGGGTGAGAAGGAGGCAGGTGTCAGGGAAGGTACAGAGCGAAGAGGCAGCTGAGGCCGGACATCCAAGTCTAAAGAGCCAGAAGCAGACCTGGGAAGGCCCAGCACCTGTCACATGGTGAGCGCTTAATGAATTCTTATTGATTGATTGTCTCTTGTTACCCACAGGGCCTTTGGAGGCTTTTATTTTAACTCTAAACTTCTCAAGTCCAGTCCACCAGGTATTTCCTGAGCACCTGTCAAGTGGCTCACACGGTGAGATATAAGACCATGTTCTCAAGGAGTCCATGATGGCAAGGCAACCATAATAAAGGGCTAAGTGAGTAATTAGCTTTAGCTTTAAGGTTTGCAAAGCACTTTAAAAGTGTTATTACATTTGATCTTCACAACCCTGGAAGGTAAGTGCCAGGTTTATTCCCATTGTACAGATGGGGAAACTGATGCAAATGGCAGTTGTCACTTGCTCAGGGTCACAAAGCTAGCAAATGCCTGAGGTCAAATTTGAACTCAGGTCTCTCTGACTTCAGGTGAGGCTCTCTATGCACTGTGCCAGGTAGGCTCTAGGAATTCACAACAGGGAGATCAGTGAGGGAGTAGTCAGGGAAGGCTGACCAAAGCAAACAGGACTTGTTCTAGTCCCGGAATGATGAGTAGGGTTTAGAATGCCTGCATTTGGAAGAAGGATTTTCCAAACAGATGGAAAAGTTAAAATATGCAAATAAGAGCCACTACAAAAATCATCTGTACTACATTAGGACTGGGGCCCAAAATTCAGAGTCAGAAAGGAAGAGGAATAAAGGAGGGAAGGAATAAACATTTATTAAGCACCTACTGTATGCCAGGGGCAGCTAGTGCCTTGCCTGGAGTCAGGAAGACTCATCCATCTTGCTGAGTTCAAATTTGGCATCAAAAATTTACTGGTTGTGTGACCCTGGGCAAGTCACTTCACCCTGTTTCCCTCAGTTTCCTCATCTGTAAAATGAGCTGAAGAAGGAAATAGCAAACCACTGCAGTACCATTGCAAAGAAAATGGGGTCATGAAGAGTCAGACATGACTGAACAACAACATCTTCCAGGCACTATACTAAGCATTTTACAAATATTATCTCTTTTGATTTTTCAGTTGTGAGTTCAAATCCTGGTTCTGCTACTTTGTCATCCAAGTTGAATCATTTAATCCCTCTGGCCATCACTTTCCTTACTAGCCAAATGAAGGCATTAGAATAGTTTTCAAATCCCTTCCCATCCTCAGTCTGTGATCTTATGATCCTGTGAACTTAAGAGAAGACAGATGTCAAGAATGTGAATGAAGCAGGTCTTCTTCCCCTCCCCCACAGCTTTTTACATCATACCTCCCAATCCACATCACCTCTAAGGGCCAGAAGTTCTTTCCACTTTCAGTTAGAGTGCTACCTCCAGAGCGGAGACATTCTTGAAAATTCCAAAGAAATAACTTCTTGTCTGACCTTTATTGTTAAGTGATCCGAGATCAGTGTGAAAGAAGCTCGAGGCCAACTATAACTTGAAGTGACTTTGGGAGACTAAGAATGGAACTCAATGGCCCCTCTCCACACTGATTGACCAAGTCAAAGGCCGTTACAGCTGTCCAGCAAAGGCCAACATGGGGGCCCTCCTGAGTCCCCATGTTAAGTGTTCACTGCCATTTGTCAAGATTTATGTGAAAACCATTAGCACGGCAGTAATGGTCACTGGGCTTAAATTAATTTCATCCCCAATGAGACTGAAGAAAACATTCAGTAAAAACAGTGACAGATGTGTCATTTGGAATTGAAACATGGCAGAAATTTGGCAGATTTCTAAAAAAATGCTAACCTCAACCCTAGGAGGCTCGCACATATTCTGTCGAAAGGCAGAAGGAGAACTATTTACTGAAGTCATTACCAGACTTG
>JAQQSZ010005956.1:0-13733 GCA_028646595.1 Phalanger gymnotis | reverse complement strand
TCACAAGAGTAACCAGGAGGCCACAGAGAAACAAGATAATATTTAGCCAAATCATATTTACTGGCCTCAAGTCCTTTCTCGCACTCCTGGGTTCACACAGGTCTCCTGCTTCGGCTTTTTTTTCAGCTTCAGCTGTAGTTGGTCTCTTAGCTCACCTCTTCTTGCAGCCAAGCCTCTGGCGTTCTCAAGCCCCACCTCAATGACCAGAGACCATTGGTTCCCGAGTTGGCCCCTCTTAAGACATTAATCTACGCCCACACAGGTTTCACACCTGATAGGGCTTTGGGCCTGGGGCTTAGCACTTAACAGCTGAAAGTACTTTTACTCAAGGTAAACAAAAGCCAAACTCCTCAAGGGCACCCCTTAAACTAAGTACTAAGGAGCCCATTCTGTCTTATCCACACACTACATCAATACAATATATCCAGGACAGTTACTGTTGATGGACCATGAGCTAGGCCCAGTGTTCAGTGGAAGAAGGAAAGCAGATTAGATTGCATTTGGGAAACTTAATAATGCTTTTAATGATCCCAAACTGCTCTTGACAGAAAAATCCATCTTCTTCTCACTAATGTTTTCCTGGTGATGTTTCATGGTTGTGAATCCCTCAGCACCACAATTTCTGAAGATGGACATTTCTACAACTCTTTATAGATTTTAAAAGCATGTTCACATGTTTTGTCATGCTTTGACCCTCACAAAAACTTTCTGAGGCAGGTCCAGATATGATTCCCTTTCTATATGTGAGGCACAGAGAGGTGAAACAATGTGTCCACATTCATATGTCTATGTACAGAGCTGAGATTCAAACCCAGGTCCTTCCATTCCCAAGTTCAGTGTTCTTCACGTTCCACTGAAATGATCTCTTGCTTGAGCAACAAAACTGCAAATGTGAAAATGGTAGCTAAAGGTTTATTACCTTTCATCAGCCTTAAAGCATGAGTTCTGGAGTTCTGTCCGTGGTCTTCTCTCTCTCATATAAGGTTTATGTTCTTTCAGTCCAGAGCGACTGGTTGAAAATCCTTTGTAATAGAAATCCTCTAAATCTAGCATTTTTCCCTGACTGTAAATGAACACATATGCCATAAATAATATCAATTCTATTTTCATTTTACTTATGTTACAAAGTAATTATTTAATTTACTTTCAATGACAATTTAGAACTCATATACATGGTAACATAAATGGCAGAAATCTGACAATGCACAAAAATATTTGTTCCATACCATGAGTTTTTAAAGCAGACTTACCAATAGCCACAACCTTTGACTTTTAACCATAAGCCTTATCACCTGGGTTGCCTTTCCTTTTGGTTCTGATTTTCTGGTGGCCACTTTGGTATTAATGGTGTAGTTGGGAATGTTCCTTATCACCTATCACTTTACACACAAGATTTCTCATCAGTTTCTGTGGCAATTTTTTAGACCCCTATATATAAATTCAGACTGACAGCAAGTTTTATCCATTGGTACATCAAAAGGCATGTTCCACTTGGATGATTCTAGGGAGAACCCTCTTGTTGCTGTTCTTGGGGTCTCCCTGATGCTTTTCCCCCTCCACCTCCAACTGTATTTGGTCTTCAGAGGGAAATCCTATGCCTTGGTTATACTCCAATATGGTATGAGCTCATGGATGTGTGTTGTCCCACTTTAACTTTTTTGAATCTCCATAGGCTTTTGTTTTCCTGGTTCATAAAGTGCAAAGCAGTTGAGGTCAAAGTGGGAGTAAGATTCTTTCATTCCCTCATCCATGTGCATCACTGGTATCCACAATATATGTATAATAGTGATTCAGAGACTCTGACAAACTGATTTTCTGGATCATCTCAGCAGAGGTGCAGGTGAAGCAGATTTAGGAGAAAGTGGTTGCTTGACGTTGAAGTGTACAGTGGTTCCAGCCCACAGAAAATGTGATAGAGGGGCTTGGGGTAGCCAGATGGAGTGAGAGCTGCTGATCATTGGATAGCATATTTTTCAAGTATTCAAGTTATGCTTTCCATTTGTAACACTAGTATACACATTCAGCTTCTTACTATCTGTAGGACCATGGACAAGTCACTAAACCTCTTTAGGCTTTAAATTCCTCATGTGCAAAATCAGGGATTGGACTAGATGATTTCTGAGGTCCCTTCCAGCTCTAGATCTAATATCTAGAAAGGCATAAACAAATCATTTGTTATTAGCATCATTTTGGAATATGTTTTTGTCAATCCCCCATGAATACATTTTGTCAATTTATTGAGGAAGTTATTAATTGATAACTGGGCACCAATATAAATAAAGACTATGGTATAATGGTGTTATAGTTAAACATCAATTGGCCAGAATGTTCAGGGAATAGGATCCTCTCTGGTGAATTGATTTTTCTGATTAATTGGAACTGAATCATACCACTCCCTACCAATTTTCAAGTTACTTTGAGCATTGTTTAAAAACACATTATTTCATATTCATATTAATCATACCACTTCCTACCAATTTTCAAGTTACTGTTGACTATAATTTAAAACACATGATTTCATATCCCTGCTTTAGTAAACATAGTAAACTGAAGGTCACACAGCGCTTGGTGCATAGTAAGCATTTTAGTGCACCTGGTAATGCTTTCTCATTCATTCCTTTAGTTTTTCTGTGATTACTGGATCCTGGAGGGATACACAGTACTTTGTAAGGAGTATACTTCAATACTTCAGAAGATCACTGATTTTACCACTGTAGGTCCTCCCTCTCTCCACCAATACAGATGGAAATCCCTTTGTGTTTTAGGAGATGATTTTCATGAATTGCTGTGGCTGAAAAAATTAACCACCTGGTTGCCTACTTCTGGTAATGAATGTCCCCGACCTTAGCTAGATTTGTCCACTGGCAAAACATATATAGGCCATCACTGAGGCTGTACACAAAGCCTTCCAAGCTTGGCAGCACTTGCCAAAACCTTTACTCTGCTGCCACAGCTTTGGAGACCTTGAAGTCGCTATCATACTATGATGATGTGCTGAAATAAGATTTAAAGAAAGGTTGTATGTAAAAGGCACTTAATGATAACAGCATTCGCATAGGACTTTAAAGTCTGCCAGGCACTTTAGATAAGTTGTATCATTTGATCTTCACAATAACCCTGGGAGGTATGTGCTATTTTCATATCCATTTTACAGTTGAGAAAACTGAAGTTTAAGGAGGTTAAGTCACTTGCCCAGCCTCACACAGCTAGCATTAGAGGCCAGATTCAAAGTTAAGCCTTCCTGACTCCACATCTATCACTTTACCTGAAGGTATGAGGGCTTGGAATGAATGCTTGGGTTATGCTAGAATATGCCCAGATGTTAATTACTTGACTAAATAATTGATATGGTTTTATTTTCTTGTGATTCACATTTTGCTCCTAAAAGTTGAGTGCATATAAATATTCCGGGTAATCAGAGTTTTACTGTAGTATCGTCTTTCATGAATATCTGTTTTAATGAAAAGACTATATAGCCTTCTCCCTTTTTTGTAGAGGTATGGGGCAATGAGAATACAACACTGACACGCCATCAGTTTTAGTTGGCATGTTTGCTGGTTTTACTCAGCTGCTTTAACCCTCTTCTTTTAAAATTCTTTGTTATAAGGGATAGCTTATTGTGTAGGGGAGAGATATTGAGAGATTGAGGTGATGGAAAACAAAAGATATCAATAAAAATTTAAAAAGAAATACTACCTCGTCAGAACTTTCTACTGTTTCTAAGGAGCATGAGTGCAGCATGATCTACAGGGTCATAGGAGTTATTTTGTATTCTATCAACTTGGCTTGACAGTCTCAGGCTCCAAGGTACCAAGACTACTACCATAATACCACCACTGCCACCAGTACTACTACCACCACCACCACTACCACAATTACTACTACTACTACTACTACTACTACTACTACTACTACTACTACTACTACATGATGGGATATAAACTTGAGAATTATAGGTCAAACTGAATATGACAAGAACTCTCTTGCACAGAGATACCCCCTTTAACACACACAGACCCATACACAGTAAAGAACCTCAAAGAAAGAGAAAAAGAGAGGCAAGAAGGGAGTTTTATAGGGACAAATGGGCTACATGTCTATAAGAATTTCCTTTTTTCATAATGAAAAGATCATATTTCAAGGGGTCAAGAATAATAACATATGATATTATAGTAGAAAACAGTGGGAAACATTCTCAACATATATGGTTATGAGGGTGGATATTATATAGAATATTATACAGGATATTATATAGAATTATATAGTAATTTTTGTGCTTGAGTTAACTTTCATAAAATACACCTAGGGCAAGCAGCACAAGGTACATTTTGAGATACACTTTCTGAGACATGTTCTATTGCTAGTGGTAAGAGTGGGATGGGGAAAGACCCTGGGATGCTGCTCTTGGTGGGGTGCAGAACAGGGTGGTGTTGACTAGATAGCTTACTGAGGATGTGTCGGGGTGGGGATAGGAGTGGAGAGGAAGTTTAGCACCTGGCAGCTTCCTATTTTAACTTGTCATTTTTGCTAAAGGTGCTAAATTTGGTTGTGTCTAGCAGCTGAAGGAGTAAAGTGTTATCAGTAGTGCTTTGGGTCAATGCCCCAGTTGCTCTGTTCTATTATGACTTTGAAAAATATTATACTTTTAGTATGCAAGGAATGTATTATGCTGGGAGTAGACTATATTCTAAATTCAACTCAATAAAATCAATGCTTTTTCATAACTTGGATTTAAGCATTTATGAAAGTACATGCATGTTTTTTTTTGGATCAGGATTATACTTGTACAACAAAGAATAATGATTACCTGTTTTTCCTTGGTCTTCGCTTTTCTTCTTGGATTGATTTCTAAGGAAAACAAAAATTTTAAAGTCTATTAATACATTGGCTTCCTTCAAATTGCATTAGATATGTTACTGAATAAGGTATTTTCATATATTTATAGTCTACAAATTTTTGTCTGGATCTATGATATAAGAAAATCTCATTAATTTTAGTATATAACAGAAATTCATTAATTTAGACTTTTCCATTTTGAAATTATGATCATGGTTTCCAGTGAGTTAGCTAAAATGAACCTTTGTACTACTTGTGGAAGAAGATTATCAGATAAACCATTACATAAATAAGATTGAAAGGAAAATGTTTATCTGCTAAAAAGAAGGAATTTTTAAAGCATTTTGAAGAATCCATTTTCAAATACAAAAAAAAGAGGCTAGGCTAGTGTTTTGATAGACTGTTTATATAATCACTCTTTTCTCTTCCTTTAATAGGATGCCTCACCAGAAGGCCAACAGTGAGCCTACCTCAAGTTACTGTATTTATCTGGAAGCAATGAAACAGAATTTCTTTCAAAGTATTCTTTAATTCAGATTTTTAACTAATTTAGACAATCTCTCCCATTATATTCTTGTTATTTCCCATCAGTGCAGTTGGCTTTATAATTTTATATTATATGTAAATGCAAAACATGCCTAATTTGGCAGCAGATTAAAAAATGCTTTTCACCTGAAACCAAGGAATTGTAGCCAATGACGAGAAATTAAGAAGCTAATGTGTTTGTCCCAAATAGAACAGAATGAAGTGTTACTTTTCAAAAAAGACCCTTAGATGACTGATTTTCAGTTTCCTCATTTGCAAAATGATGGAACTGGTCTAGTGGATTGCTAAGGTTTCCTATAGTCCTACAATCCCAAGGTTCCTACAATTTTGTTACTTTAAGTGGGAAGTCTCTGGAAACCAGAGTGCTAGTAGATTAACGGGCCATAATTATTTTAATTAATTATATTACAGCATTGAACTTAATGAATCAAGTCACATCTTGGAATTCATCTGATAACACTCAGATACAGAACCAAGAAGCATATATGTTACTAATATACTCTACTAATACTTACAAGCTGCCATTGTCTATGTAGTAGCTCCATTTCAATCTCTTATCAAATACCATTGTTCTTTCCCTTGAACTGAAATCAATCATTGCCTGATTGTCTGAAGCACTATGGGATGTGTTTCATGTCATGATCTTAAACACAGATGCTTAGTTGTGTGGCACAAGGACATTGGAGAGCTCTGTCTCTGTCTCACACACAAATAATGTCTTCCCGGCAGAGAAAACAAATATACCATTCACCTTGTACCAGTGGAAGATAATCTTTTAATTATGCAAAGTACCAGCAGATATCAAGGTGACTGGCACAATGCAAGCACAAGGTAATAAATAAGAACAATTAATAACGATTTGTTCATATCTGGGCAATTTCCCAGTAATTTTAGAGACACACTAAATCATCTCTCTCTCTCTCTCTCTCTCTCTCTCTCTCTCTGACACACACACAAACACACACATATACAGTTTGTTAGTTTTGAAGATGCTCTAATATTTATTATGGGCTTCTGTGAAGTGGTGGATAAGGGATATTGATACTTACATACAACACTATGATGCCATTCAAGGAAACTAAAAAGTCAAATTAGACAACTGGGATCCTCCTTTTTTTTTAATTGCCATCATTTCAAATCCTTCTTTTAATGCCCTAGGCCAGTTTGTGCTTACATGCTACACAGGTGTGGGAGGAGCACTGGATCTGGAGACAGAAGGCATAGTTTGATACCTCTGAACCGTTAGCAAGTCGATTAATTTCTTGCAGCCTCAGATTTTACTCATATGCAAATTGGAAGAAAATGGTTGGGTTTCACATCAGGAGATGCCTCCAACTAAGCAATGTGACCGTAAGCAAGTTGCTTAGCCCTTTGAACCTCATTTGTTTCCTTATCTGTAAGATAAGGGTTGTTATACCTGGAATACTGACATCACAGAGTCATTGTGAGGTTCAAATGAGATACTGTATGTAAAGTGCTATATAAGCATCAGTGATTATAACTGCCCACATATGGACCTCTAGCAGTCTAGCTGACAGCGCTGTGAGCCACTTTTTATGTTGTAACACTGTAACTTTATGCGAGAGGTGCGTTTTCTTAGTTCCAGATATTTAATGAATAAATAACACTTGATCTGAGTGACATGTCTAAGCTGAATGACAAGAGCCAAGGTGTCTGTTCCATAACCAAGCACCAAACATCACACTGCCCTTGAATCCCCAAGCTGGGGAATCTCTTTGCTCATATCTGTAGCAAAACTTGGCTCTAGGAAATGGCAATTACAAACTAGGCCTTTCCTTATAGCAGTTCAGAGCAGAGGGAATTCTCCCCAACCATTGCATTTTTGCCATTTCAGGAGAAGCAATATCATGCCTTAGCTTTTGAAAAAGAACACAGACAGAAGGGAAAAGAGGAAAGAATGATTTCCTCTACCCCAATAAAAGACTTCTTTCTAGCTCAAGAGGTGCTTTTTGCATAGTCCTTTGGAGAAACTGTATGTTCCTTGACAGAAAGGATTTTGTAGATATTTTATATTCATTTACTATGCGCATCATAGGATCATAGATTTATAGCTGAAAGGAACCTTAGAGGTTATCCATTTTTTTGCAGATGGGGGCAGCTAGGTGGCACAGTGGATAGAGTGCCAGGCCTGAAGTCAGGAAGACTCACCTCCCTGAGTTTAATTCTGGCCTCAGACACTTACTAGCCGTATAACCCTGTGCAAGTTGCTTAACCCTGTTTGCCTCAGTTTCCTCACTTGTAAAATGAACTGGAGAAGGAAAAGGAAAACCACTTCAGTATCTTTGCCAAGAAAACCCAAATGAGTCACATAGGATCACACAGCTAGTATCTGAGGCCAAGTTTGAGCTCAGACTGCAGGCCCAGAACTCTATCCACTGAGTCACCAGCTGCCCAGAAAAGAGGAAAATGAGGATCTTAGTAATCAAGCCCCAATAACATACCTAAGGCCACACAGATGGTTAGTGGCTAAGGAGGGACAAGAGCCCAGTTGTTACAAATGCTGTGCACTAAAATTCCTACACTTCCCTCTGCAAGAGAGTTCCTCAGGTTTTTTTTTTAAAGCAGTCAATTCATTCTTACTTTACAAACAATTCTAACAAGTTTGGTTTTGTTTTGTTTTCTAGCCAGCAGTGGATTGAAAGCACAATTTGAAGTGTTTGGGGAAGCACATAGAAAGGTTATAAAAATCAGATAAAAATTCAAAGGCCATTTAATGGGAAGAGAAATAGATTTCAGTAGCCCTTGGAGGCACTACTATACAATATAATTTTTGTATAATTATGATCCTGAAACAATAAAAGCATAAATTAGACTCAGTATTTTGTGTCTAGGAAGACTGGGAAGTACATAATATACTTTATAAAGGTTTGCATCAATTTGCATCCACTTTTGCATCAAAAGTATACCGAACTGAAAAAAGTTGTGTTTTTTTCTTGAAGGATTAAGTAGCTGTAAAATGAACATAATCTGAACATCTATTGCCTTCATGATGGCAGCTGAACACAGTGATGCTATATATTTTTTGTAAGAATTAAAAAAAACAAATTCGATGCTTTATTTATATCACTTCTGTTTTGGCTGCTCCCCATGCCTGGAATGCTCTCACTCCCATCGCTTATTGAGTTTCTTTTTTTCCTTCAAGATCCATCTCTAGTGCTAAGTACTCCGTGACACCTTCTTGGATTTCTTTCTGCCCCAGCTGAAAGTGATCTCTTACTCTTGCAGTTTTCTTTGGAAACCCTTCTTTGATATTTTCTTGTCCCCTCACTATATTCTAACTTGTATCACACTTATTTTTGCACATACTGTCCCCTTCCTCCCCCACTGGACTTTACACTTCTAGAGGGAAGGGAATGCATTTGTTTTTCATCTTTGTATTTGTAGCATATAGCACAACTTATAAGGAATGGGCATTTAAATACTTATTGAGTTTAACTGACTTTGGTCCATGAATCAATCTCAAGCCTTGGTTTTGATAGTATCATAATCACAAACTGCACAAGTTATATCAAAATAATCTGAATTCTTGTTTTTAACAATAATGCTTATATACCAAGTGAAAGGTAAGCTCCTTGAGGGTAGGATTCCATATCATTAGAGCCAGGGCATTATAGCTGTGGGTAGAAGCAAAGTAGGCTCATAGTTACATTTGGAATGAGGGACACGGGGTTGTAACCCCCCTTTTATAAAACAAATGTCTAAATATATAAATGACAAAATTGTGAAGAAAACCATCTTTGAAAGACTTAAGGACTCGGTTTAAGGCAATGACTAACCAGCATTCCAGAGAGATGAAACACACTTCTTTCCACCTCCTGACAGAAAGTTGTTGGACTAGAGAGGCATATGTTTTTAGACATGGCCAATGTATAGATTTGTTCTATTTGAGTATCAATTTTAAGGGAAGGTTAAGAGAATTGTAGAGAAGAGCTATAGTGATGCCTCGCTCAACCCAAAAGTAATCATACAGTATCAGTGAAACACTTAAAATACACAGAAGAGAAGAGAAGGAAGTTGAGAGGGAAACACAGAGAGGAAACACAGGCACAGCTCTGGAACATTAGGAATTTATTGTATACTTTAAAAAACCCCAACAGGCTGTGTGTAATGGAGACTCATATTTTCATGAACAATCAATTCTCTTTTCTGTTCTTTGCGTATGGATATGCTTATGTCTGCTGGTGTTTAGAATCAAGTTTAGAATCCAAAGAAATTGAAAAAAATAAATGTCAAGATGTTTCCCTAATGCTGGTGTTTACATTACAGACACTCAATATGTTTGAATCTTAAGCCTGATATTTATCCCCACAGTGGCAAAATTGGGGACATAGATAATAGCAAGCCTTTCCATAGTTGGCAAAGAGAAGGGAAAATCAGAGGAGAAGCTTGATGTGACAGAGTACATATGCGTGAGAGCCCTAAATAACATGATCATTAATACATACCTTCAAACTCAAAGCCTTGCTCTCATAGACTTGATGGGCCAATCAATCATAGAGCTGGAAGGGATCTTACAAAGGCAGCCTGACTCTTTCATTTTCAAGCTGAGGATACTAAATGCCCCAGGTCATATGGGTAGCGAGTAGCAAAATCAAGACTTGAACACAGGTCCTCTGCCCCAAATCCAGAGGTCTTTCTGAAAACAATTTCATGAGTACTTGCTAGTAGACTGATTAGACCTTTAATCTTAGGAAGAGCCTTTTGACCTCATCTGCTCAAAATTCATCATAATGATGTATAATGAGAATGGAAATCAGTTTAATCTATCATTTTGTTGCTGTTAAAAATAATTCAATAAGAATCATTTGCTATTAAATGTCTGCATTAATGGAAACCTTATATATTGCTTTGAAATGTCTTATCCCAAGTCTCTGCTTTTCTTTTTATGTCTTGGTACATATAGATGTCAGCCCAGCTGCATCTTATTCTGGACAGCAGAGAAAATCAATACACATATCTTACTCTGAAGAAAGCCTTGCTTATGGTGACAACCAAATGCATTTGGATCACCTGGAATTGCCAGTTTTCTCTGATTCCTCTGTGACTGACTTCTTTTTGACATGGTTAGCAAAACCAAATGCTGGTTGTACATGAATACTTTTTAAAGAACAATATTAATGATTTTAGTTTTGCTATCTGTGAGTGCAAATTTTATTTAGATCTGTATATGAACTGTTTATCTTTGTTTAAATGCTCTAATAATGAGAATCTTACTGTTTATATAGCACTTACAAATGATCTCGTTTGATTTGCACAATGACCTTGTGAAGAAAAGAAGGGCTGATAAGTATTTCTATTTTTATAGGTGAGGAAATTTATATTT
Source organism: Phalanger gymnotis (assembly GCA_028646595.1). Classification (NCBI taxonomy): domain Eukaryota; kingdom Metazoa; phylum Chordata; class Mammalia; order Diprotodontia; family Phalangeridae; genus Phalanger; species Phalanger gymnotis. The sequence goes on along the minus strand of JAQQSZ010005956.1, from coordinate 3,007 downwards.
ATATTCTCCAGGCTATGCAGCTAGTATGTGCCTGTGACTGAACTTTGACTGAAAGGTCTGGCAGCCCATTAGCTCTGGGAGAAACCATAGTGGAAGAACAAGTAAGTAAGTAGTAACAGTAAGTGAGTAAGTAACAGTAAGTAAGTAATAGTAAGTAAGTGACAGTAAGTAGCAATATTAAATAAGTAAGTAAGAGTAAGTAACAGTAGGTAAGTAAGAAGAGGAGCAGCTTCTTTGTGTACTCCAGAAAATGGAGAGACCTGAGCTGAAACATGAGCTAGTTTTTCTTAAGTATATTTTCTGCTCTTAAGACATATATTTCTTTAGTGGAATGAAATGTAAATTTGTGCGGATGTGTGTACACATGTCCCTATGTAAGCATGTAATGTGTGTCTCTATTTCTTAATTTTTCTTTGCATTAAGAGGGATAAGAAATTGGGCTTTGATTTCTCCCCTGTCCTGTCTTGTGGGCAGATGATTGATATTTGCAAAACAAGGAGCACAAAGTCATTCATGGGGCAGGACAGGGTGCAGGACACCCCACAGATCTTAGGGATGGCTCCAAGGTAAGGGTCAATTCTGACTCATGAACACTCTTTGGAGATATTGTGACTGTCAGTTGTGGCTTTAGGTATAGGCAGAGATGCCTATATGGTATGATATGAGGGGCAACAGAATCATCCATGTCTTCAAAATTATCTCTTTCAACCATTCCACAATTGTGACTAAAATTCTTACCTTTAACTAATTCCTTTGCATTAAAACATTTTTTTTCTGGGAATCTCTCTTTAAAGTGCAAATTCTTCTAGGGGAGAATAGTTTATCAAAGCACTAATTATCATAAACACATCAACATAATTTTTTATCAATAATATTTTTTATCAGCTAAGAACAGGACCCTAAATAAATGGGACAACTAACAAGATTTTCCACCTACCTTCAGTGACTCCTATGGGTTGAATTTTCCAATAGAATAGAATTTTAAAACTGGAAGAGCCCAGATAATCACTTACATGTAACAGATAATAATAGGTGGAGTCTTCGGGATTATTTAACGTTTTGGGTTTTGATGGTCGTCTTGGAGGTCTCAATATTTTTGGTTCTTCTTTAGAGACACCTACAATGAAGGTATTGAGAAATAAGTATTCAGTTTTAAAGCTCTATTATAAAATTATTTTCGTATTTTATATGGAAATTTGAGGCTGGAGGTGAGAAAGGAGGAATTGAGATGGTTTACCTCCACTTGCTGATTCTCCCTCTCTGATATTGACCACCCTTTCCATTGTCTATATGATGGCCTAGGGTTGGGAGGGGGAAGAAAGAGGAAAAGGTAGCTGAGGAATAAAATGAGATTATAGCAATAGGAATAGGAAAGTACCATCTTCAAGATGGTGAAGAAGTAAAGCTGCTTGAACTAAAATATCCTACTCAGTATTTCCTGGCTCTCCACTATAATATCCTTTTCCCTCTTTCCTTCAATTCCATGAACATACTTGTCTTCTCAATTTGTAAATTATACAGGGTGGTCCAAAAGTCTTAATGCAGTTTTAATTTACTAAAACCTAAACAGCATTAGATTTTAGGGAAAATCTGTATATGTACGTATAAATATTTATCAAGCATTTACTTTGTACCAAATGCTGGAGACTTCTATAATGCTGGTAATTTATCTATCTCTGAAAAGAATAGAATATATGCATACATACACATTTAATTGGATATGTTTATATACACTCAAACATACACATTTATGTGTAATATATATTTAATTAAATATGTGAAGAAAGTTCCCATTTCATAGAATAAGATAAATCAGTCAGAGGTAGAAGGGATCTAAGAGATCACCTTATTTAATTCCTTCTTTTAAAGATGCAGAAACTGAGGCCCAGGGAGATTGCATGAATTATCTAAGGTAACATGGCTAATAAGATGGAGAATCATGATTACAAACAAGTGCTCTGACTCCATAACTTCAAATTCATCTCTCTTTCCACGGCACCACATTGTTTCTTATTTATATAAAACAGTGGCTCTTTTTTCATGTAATACATCTCTTTGGCAGTCTAGTGAACCTACCAATTCCTTCTCAGAATGATGTTTTTAAATGTATAAAGTAAAATGTACAGCATTATGCAGGAAACAAATGTTATTGAAATAGTTATCAAAATATAAAAAAACCCAAATTCATGGACCCTGGGTTAAGAACCCTTGTTACAGAGAGGTAAGACTGCCTGTAGTATTTAATTTAAATTTGGCAAGCCCTATAAGATCATTAAAGAGTATAAGAATTCATAAGGTTATGGGATTTAGAGCTGAAAGGAAGCTTGGTGGGCATTCAGTTTAACTTCATGTTCCAGTGAGGAAATGGAAGTTAGAATTTGAACCCAGGTCTTTTGGTTATAAATCCAATACCTTTTCTATGAAGATCTGATCAGATCACCAAGATAAGTTTTCCCAGTGAGACTCAATATAGTTCTTTTTCTCTGCCTCTCATGAGGTAATAAAGCCTGTTTTTCTCATGGGTATCTTTTGATGTACTGAGTGGTTTTTTATGTACTTCCTAAAAAGATTTTGAGTGGGAACTTCATTTTTTTAAAAAAACTTATTTATGACCTTTAAAAAAATTTGAGCTCCAAATTCTCTCTTTCTCCACCCCCCAGCCACTGAGAAGGCAAACAATATGATGTAAATTATACATGTGAAATCATGCAAAACATATTTCCATATTTTTCATACTGCAAAAAAAAGTATGGTTCAACTTATATGCAGAGTTCATCAATTCTCTCTCTGGAAGTAGATACCTTTTTTCCATCATGAGTCCTTTGGAATTGTCTTGGATCATTGTATTGATCAGAATAGCTGTCTTTCACAGTTGCTCATCATTAAAACATTGCTGTTATTGTGCCCAATGATCTCTCGGTTCTTCTAAATTCACTTTGAATCAATTCACATAGATCTGGCCACGTTTTTCTGAAACCATCCCCTTCATCATTTTTAAATTTTTTTT
>JAQQSZ010005955.1:0-13733 GCA_028646595.1 Phalanger gymnotis | reverse complement strand
GAGGGGAGGGCAAACTGGGGAACAGGGCAACCAGAGTGTACGCCATCTGGGAGTGGGGGTGGGGGTGGAAATGGGGAGAAAATCTGTAATTCAAACGCATGTGAAAATCAATGCTGAAAACTAAACATATTAAAAATAAATTAAAAAAAAACATGAATATAAGATATGTATTCTTAATATGCTATAACTCTTATCCAGCAGAACCAGTAGAATTGCCACCTGTTGTGGCAAGTAAAAGGCATCCAATGAAACCTAATTTCATCCTAATTCTAGTGGTTTTTTAAATTAAATTTTATTTTCAGATCTGAATTATATCCCTCTCACCCCTCTCCCTATCCCCAATTAAGAAAGCAAGAAAAACAAACCGCTTTAGTGCTTTATCTAAGATGTTGCCAAAGACATTCAAATTCTGAAATGCTTACTGGAGACATATAATAAGGTGTGCCAACAAAAGTTTTTGCAAAACTTGTATCATGGTTTAATATCCTAGCCAGCCCAAAGTCTCCAAGTTTGACATTTTGTTTGCTATCCAGGAAAACATTAGCTGGCTTCAGGTCCCGATGCAACACAACATGGCCACCGTCACTTCGTCTATGACATTCCTTTAGGGCCAACGTCAGCTGGGTCATTACACGGAGAACAAAATCTTCATCTGAGTAATGTCTGTAGCAGAAAAATGAATAAAGATAAACTATCTCAAACAGCATGAGGCTTCTGAATTAATTCAGTGAGAGTAAAGAATACAATTATTATAATATATATTTCGGTATGAGTTAATATACTCATATCTAAAGTTATCAGATAAAATTCGTGGCTAATGTATGGTGAGAGGAGGTAATATTCCTATAATTTATGCAGAAAGCAAAGCAAATTCAATTAAATAAGCTTCACTGACCTTTGGCAATTCCAAAAGATTTCAAAATTCCTAAGTCTAAATTTTTACTACTATGTTTCTACTATTCCCACCTTACCTTCTCTTAAAAAAAATGCTATTTTTAATATGTAAAATGACCACTCAGAAGGATGAATGAACACAGACATTTACATATATGATATATATGTGTACATATACACACACATATAAAAAAGATATCACATATATCACAACAGAGAGAAGATAAATGATCACCTTTGCTAAGACTCAGGAGCCTATGAACACTGGTTCATAGGGGCTAAGAGTCCTGATCACATGCTTTTAAAAAATCTAGACAGATCCTTCATCTCAAGTCACCCTATGTTTTCAAGGGAAGAGAGGCCAGAAAAAACCAGGGTCTAGTCTCACCTCTAACATACAGTGGCTGTGCGCAAGTTGCTTACCTTTGAGTGTCTCAGCAGCGACTTAAGACTATGAATTTACAGAAAGTGCCAGACTCCATTTTGTCGAGGAGTTTCCTCACACAGGAGTTCTCCACACCAATGAAATCACCTGACCAGTGCCTGTCCCATATTTCAAGGGTCTCTCTCCTGATTTCCACTTCCCTCCTCCAACTCAATGGGAGCTCTGTCTTCTCTAAACCACCTGTAGCTCTTTCTATACCTTCCTTATGGCACTTACACTTACATTAATAACTATAGTAAAAGACAGAAGGTGTATTTGTCATTGTTGTTCAATCATTCAGCTGTGTCCGATTCTTTGTGACTGCTATCTGCAGGGTTTTCCTGACAAAGATACTGGAGGGGTTTGCCATTTCCTTCTCCAGTGGATTAAGGCAGAGGTTAAATGCCTTGCCCAGGCTCACAAAGGTAGTAAGTGTCTGAGGTCAGAATTGAATTCAGATCTTCCTGACTGAGGCTTTTGTCATATACTACTTTAAAGTGCAAGGTCCTTGAAGTTGAAAAGTCTGCATCTAGTTCAGCTTTGTGAGCATTTGCTAAATAATGCCTTTTACATAATAAGCATTCGACAAATATTTGTTGACTTGAATTTACTAATAATAGATCACCTTGTATCACAAAACAAAATCTTTTAACAGAAACCAGATCCATTTCTAGTTCAATATAGAAAACCACACATACCTTTCTTTGGTGCATTTTGTTATAACACTAGCCAGATCCCCTCCTTCACAGTATTCCATTACAATATAAAGTGTTGTATTGGATCTATCAATAATGCGATCATAGTATCGGACAATATTTGGATGTTTCAATTCACGGAGCAAATTCACTTCAGAGACAAGCATTTGTTTCTCAGCTTCTGTCATAGAGCCATAGTCAAGCTCTTTCCAAACTAATACCTAAAATAAGAATTTCCAAAAGATATCAACTCAGTATATTGAGTCTGTAGCATTAAAAATTGCTGATCAAGGGACTCCTATAGTTTATACACACACACTTTTTATTTTCCTACTCAATAGAAGTCATAGGCAGAGAAATATATTTTGTTCTACAAGCAATGTCTATAAAGTGTTCTAGTCTATCAGAAGCTTCCAGCCTTCACTGTAACACATGGCAAAATGAATATCTATCTGCCATGACCAATAGAATTTTCTGACAATAAATATATATGCATTTATAAAAATAAACATACAAAAGTGCCCTGCCCCATACTGCAACCCCTGCAGGTTGCTCTGTAAATACCCAATTACCTTAGGATCATTAGATCAAAATTTAGAGATGAAAGTGACCTTATGTTATCTAGTACTACTTTTCATTATATTTGTGTACACACACACACACACACACGTGTTTTGCAGACCTTAAAGCACTACATAAATGTTAACTACTACCATTATTATTATTATAGGAAACCGAAGGGCATAGATTGACATATACTCACAGGCGCTCAAAGGACCAGGAACTGAAACCAGGTCCACTGTATCTAAATTAAATGGTTACTACCTAACCCCAATTTCAAGTTCTACATGCAATTAATCTAGCATATTGCCATCTGAGATGATTCCAGTAATTTGCTAATTCTCCCAATACCATATTAACTTGCTGACTCCCTTTCTTTTCCAATTTCAAAGGAAGAAGCTCATAGATTTGGGATCAGTGACATCCACCTAGTTTTCCTCCCTCATAGATTACTTTGGTTTGCAACAGTAGCAGGAGCTGTTTTGAATTATTCAGAAGCAGATACAGAAGAATCTTGTTTGTTGACAGTCACTGCTATGAGATTCAGACATTAGAGGCTGAAGAAAGTAAAGAGTATACTCAGTAAAGGGACACATAATTTCCTTCCTTCCTTCTATTATCTTTATAAAATATCTACCTAAAACAGAAAGCGTTATGGTTACAATACTTACGATAATACAGATTTAAAAGGAGTCTCAAATTCAGGTTCCAGTGGTCATGCCCACTTCACAATTCAGAAAACAATGTTCCATTTCAGAGAACAACACAGATATCACAACATCTTTTATTTCAACCTTGCCTGATTCTGTGCCCTATCCTATTTCCTTGCCATACTGAAACTCAAGTTTTATAATTATGGAGAGCAACAACCATGCCTTTTTTTCTACTTTTACACCTACTACCACACATGGTGACCTGCACATAGTGTTTTAGATTACAAGAGATCTTGGAAGCAACCTACAATCAATTCCTTAACTTTACAGATGAGGGAGCTAAAGCCCAAAGAGGAGAAAGGATCTGCCCAAGGTCACAGAGGGAATGCCAGAGCTGGGATCCAAACCTATCTCATATAAATCACAGGATTTAAGGGTTAGAACTAAAGAGGGAAGGAATGGAATAAGCATTTATACAGTGCCTACTATGCATCAGGTACTGTGCTAAGCATTTTACAAATATGATCTCATTCAATCCTCCTACCCTAAGAGGTAGGTGCTATTATTAATCCCTTTACAGCTGAGGAAATTGAGGCAAATAGTGGTTAAATGAATTGCCCAGAATCACACAGTGACTCTTAGTGTCTAGGACTGATATGAACTCAGGTCTTCCTGACTCCAGGCCCAGCATTCCAACCCCTGAGCAAATTAGCTGTTAGAAACACTAGATCATCCGGTCCAATCTTCTCATCATATAGGTGAAAAAACTCAGGCCTATAAAAGTGATTTGGGAAGCACTGTTGCATAATGGAAAGTGATGGACTCAAGAGGGAGGGGTGTTGAGTTGAAATCCAGTTGTGCTGCTGCTGCATACAACTTTGTGTCCTTAACTCTCTGGGACTTGGTTTCATTGTAAAACAAACCAAAAAAACCTCAAGGGTTGACTATAGACTCCCTTAGATGTCCTGACTTCTAGGCTGGTTGGCACTCAAGAAATGTTTGTTGAAATTGGTGCTGCTAAGTGAAAACTGGGTACTGTGGACAATCATATGGCCAATATGAAGAGAAGTTAAAAAGGAGAGGGAAGAGGGGAGAAGGGGAAAGACAGAGAGCGGAAGAGAGACAGAGAAACAAAGATACAGAAACAGAAAGAAAAATAGAGAAAGGGAGAGACAAACTGAGAGACAGAGACTGAGAAAGAAAGAGAAAAACTGAGCCACCGAGGCAGGGACACCAAGAAAGAAAACAGAAACAGAGACAAGGAAAAACAGAGACACAGAAATAGGAAATAAAAAACATAGAAAGAAATAGACACAGTCAGACGTAGAGAAAAACAGACACAGACAGAAAGACAAGACTGAAACAGATAGGAAAAAAAGACTGAAAGAGACAAAGAGAGACGCAAAGAGATACAAATAGAGAAAAACAGAGACAGAAACAGAGGAAGAGAGAGATACCTAAGTTCCAGGGCAGTGATATACAGGCCCATTACAGGTTGTCTGTGCTTGAGACAACCACGTAATATACAATGTAGTTATTTGTATAAGCCTGTTATTCCTTAATAAATTCCGAGTTTTAAAAAGGCAGACACCAGGCATATACATTTTGTACCGTTCCCCCATTCAGAAAAGATTTGTCATAAAAGTCCGCAGCCCCCCACACACACTTGTTCAAACCAAACTCTGAGTAAACAGACTTTATCTTTAAAAAGGCACAAGTGTGGCTGGCGCGGAAATAAGAGCCCTGGATTTCGAGTTAAGAGAACTTTCTTCTACTTTGTGTAAACAAGTTGGTCTTAAGTGCTTTCCCCTCTTTAGGGGAACTGACCTAGATCCCTTAAGGTCCTTCAGCCCTAGCAGCCTGCGGCCCTACTGCGTGCAAGTTCCAGCTACGGGGCTGGGGACACCAAAAGGACAAATTGCGAGTCCGAGGGCGCGGCTTGGGCCAAGAGCAGCGGCCGGAGGAGGAGCGCGGGGAGGAGCAGCCCCAGGCCAGATCTTCCAGTTCTGCTCTGCGTCCTCCAGGCTTCCTCCAGCACCTAAGTGGGCTGGGGGTCGGGGGCGGGCAGGAGCCGCAGCTGGGGGCGGAGGGAGCGGTTCCCGTTACTCCCCAGGTCTGGGCCCCGGGGCAGAGGGGCGGGGAAGGCCGCTCACGCCAAGGCCGCGGGCCCAGGCCAGGGCCCGGGAGGAGGTGCTCGCTCTCACCTTGCCGTCGCTCTTTCTCCGTATCTTTTGGCAGCGGCCATAGGAGCCAGTACCAATAGTGAAGAGCACCTCGTAGTCCTCCGCTCGGGAAGGCATCGCCCCGGCTCGGCCGCCGCGGAAAACCGGCTCAGAAACACAGGCCTGATACCCAGGCAATACCCAAGAGGAGGCCGCGGGCTCCAGTGCAGTTTAACCGTCGCGGGCTCTGCCTCGCTGCTTATTGGCTGGCGGCACCGCCGCCCCGCCTCCCTGATTGGGTAGGAGCGAAATAACAACTTCGGCATCTCGGGAAAAGGGGAGTCGCTAAGCAACAGCATGGGCGTCTGATTTCCAAAGCTGCTGGGAAGGGGGTGGAGTCAAGGGAAGGGGCGGGGCGCAGCGAGCAGATCCACCGCCTCCCAGACACCCGGAGCTCGCAGTTCTAGCCCTATCTGCCCTCTGCACACTGCCCTCTGACCTCTGCGCACTGCCTTTATCGCTTCTGCACACTGCCCTACCAGCTTCACTCTTCTGTGGGTGGGGCTGTAGTGGGTGGGGGGGAGGGGGAAGGAGGGCGCCCCCTGAGCTGTCTGTCAATCTCTCATCTGAAGTGCTAAAGACTACCGTAATAAAAACATATGTTTGGTTTAGGGAATGAGAAACACATTCAATGACACCTAAACTGGGCAAAATCAAATCAGATCTATTGTGAGCTCCTACTGTGTGCTAGGTAACACTGAAGCTCTGGTTCATACGTCCCTTGTGACTTCAGTGATCTAATAGGCCATATTAGATAACTTGACAAATGATAGCCTTTGATGAGATTTGATAAGTGCCCTAAAAAGGTATAAAGTGTTTCTGGATTCATAATGAGTTAAGATTTGATTGAGAGCTAAATAAATGTTCAGGAAAAACTTCAAAAAGAGAGAGAATCAGAATACAAGACCCAAGGCTTACTACCTATTTAATCTTGGAAAGGGATCTTAGTAGTAGGAATAGCACAGGATCTGGACTCAGAAGGACTTGAGTTCAAATTCTACCTTTGATCCCTATTACTTACATGTCATGTTGGGCAAGTCACCCTTTGGAATCAGGCTTCCAACTTGATCAGTCAACTGAGACTGCTCTCCAATGTTTCTAATGTGCTTGTAATCGCCAAACCTAAGGTCTTTCCTCATTCTTGTTGACTTCTCTATATTTGACATTGTTGGGTCTGTTGGAACCAGTTTGACAAATCATTAAATTTTCAGTGTGAGCATTTACTCCTTAGAAATTGGCAAATGCTACAAATCAGAGCTTGGCTTATTGTTTAATTGATTTGTAGAGCCAAGAAAGTGATGGAGAAGATGTTTTGGAATGTAGATTAAACTTAAAAGTGTGTCATGTGCAATTTTTTTTTTAGAAGAGCCAGTTTTTGAACATTCGCCAACACACCCACGATACCCTCTTCAACATCATATTCTCTTCTTTCTAGGTTTTCAGGACACTGCCCTTTCCTGCTGCTGCTTCTACCTGTCTGACTGCTCCTCAGTTTCTTTGCAATCACACTCAGGTATCCTCCTAAGGCTCTTTCCTGAGCCCTTTTCTCTTTTTCCTTGATGCTGTCTCACTAGGTGATTTCAGCTCCCATAGGCTCCATAATCATTTCCATGTAGATGATTCCCAGATCCATACATCCAGCCCTAATCCCTCTCCTGAGATCCAGTTTGTTTGGTTTTTTTTTTTTTGGCACTTTATAATAGTTTTGTGGTTTTTTCCCCAATTACAGGCAAAGATAGTTTTTCAACATTCACTTTTATAAGATTTTGAGTTTTAAATTTTTCTTCCTCCTCTTTCTTCCCTTTTTCCCAAGACAATAAGCAATCTGATATAGGCCGTACATATATACTGTAATCATGTTAAACATATTTCCACATTAGTCATGTTGTGAAAGAAGAATCAGAACAAAAGGGAAAAGCCACAAGAAAGAAAAAAACAAAAAACGTGAAAATATACTGCTTCAATCTGCATTCAGACTCCATAGTTCTTTCTTTGCATGTGGATGGCATTTTTCATCACGAGTCTTTTGGAACTGTCTTGGATTACTGTACTGCTGAGAAGAGCTAAGTCTATTAAAGTTGATGATGACACAATGTTGCAGTTACTATGTATAATATTCTCACTTCACTCAGCATCAGTTCATTTAATTCTTTCCAGGTTTTTCTGAAATCCACACGCTCATCATTTCTTATGAAACAACAGTATTCTATTCCATTCATATACCACTTGTTCAGCCGTTCCCCAATTGATGGGCATCCCCTCAATTTCCAATTCTTGGCCACCACAAAAAGAGCTGCTATAAATATTTTTGTACATGTGAGTCCCTTTCTCTTCTTTATGCTGAGATCCAGTCCTAAATGCCTTTCGGGCATCTCAAATTGTATGGTATACTTATTTTTTCTTCTCAAACCTTTCCTTCTTCCAAACCTCCCTATCAGTAATAAGAACACCACTATCCTCCCAGGCTAGAAGGTTCTGTAGCCTTAGTGTTATCATTGACTCTTCCTATGTATGTCCTCTGTTTGCTGAATCTTGTCATTTCTACCTTCACATCATTTCTCCTTCCATTCACACAGTCGCCAGGCTGGTTCAAGCTCTTACCACCTGTCACCTAGACTACTGCAAGAGCTCTCCAACTGATCTCCTCTTCTCAAATTTCTCCCTTTTTAATCCATCCTACTCCACTGCCAAGATGATTTTCCTAAACCAGAAGTCTGCCCATGTCACTCCCCTATTCAATAAATAAACTCCAGTGAGTGGTACCATATTACCTTCAGGAACAAAAGTGCTTTGTCATTTCAAGAGCTTTATAAGCTGGCCGATTCAAATTTTTCCAGTCTTCTTACACTTTTCTCCCTTCCCTGTATGCTATAATCCAGCTTCACCGACCTGTTTGGTGTTTCTCAAACACAGCACCCTGTCTTCTGTCTCTCTGCCTTTGCATGGGCTGTCCTCCTTCCTGGAATGCTTTCCCTGCTTATCTCCACCACAGTTTCTCTGACTTCCTTTCAGACTCAGCTCAAATCCCACTTACTGTAGGAGGCCTTTCCTGGTTTCACTCCCATATCCACACACCCTAACTGTTAATGCCTTTCCCTCTAAGATTAGTTTCTATCCATTCTGTGCATGTATTGTATGTATCTAATTATTGTCTTCCTCTTTAGAATGTGAAATCTTTGGGGGACAGGGACTGTTTTTCCTGTATCCCCACTGGGGCAACTCATTGTAAGATCTTAATGCTTGTTGACAGGCACACTTAGCCTCAGTTTCTTCATCTGTATAACCTGAAAGGATTATGAGAGGTAATAAACCAGAGTTTCCCTGAAAGTCAGATTACATAAAATGAAGGGGTTGGACTATATCTAGCCCTATATAATCACGTTAACTCTCTGGGCTTCAATGTCCTTGTCTATAAAATGAAAAGGTTGAACTAAATGATATATAAATTCCCTTCTAATTCTAAATGATGGCTACTCTCTAATAGATGGCATTTGTGTTGGGTATTGAAGAATGAATAAGGTTTCAGTTTAGTCATGAGATTAAAAAAAAAACAGTTCAGTGAAAAAGTCAGTAGACTGTCTGGTAACCAAAAGACTCAAGAACCGTTTAATGCTTTGGTCTTCAGCAAGTTTTGGTATTAGATAGTGCACAATCCTAATGTCAGCTGGATGAAAGCACCAGGAGGACCTAGGTTGTTAATCTGAAGAAGGATTTAGCTGAAAATTGTAGAAGCATTCTGTCTGAGGTGCCATTTGCTCAAATGAAACCATTTTCAAAGGTCCCAACTCTGCAAATTCCCACCTGAGGGGGCATCTGGGCTGCCTAGGATGATAATTTAGCTACTCCACTAATGATGCAGCCTATACTCTTATGAAGTCTTGTATGCCAATAATTTCACTATTAAGAGATAAGGACTTCGCCTCTGATATTTCACTGGTGTAAAGGACTCCTCCTGGGCAAGGAAACTCCCTCCACTAAATCAGTTTAATATCTTCTCTGTAACTTTTATTCCTGGACCAATGCTTAGAGCACTCAGAAGTTAAATCACTTAAATAGTGACACAAAGCCAGAATGTGTCAGAGGTGGGACTTCAACCCACTTCTGATTCCAAGCTCAGTTATTTATCTACTCTGCCATACTATTTCTCTTATTATGTGCCAGTAAACAGAGTAGAACCATTCTTCTCAAACCCTTTATAATTTAAAGACTATCTTGATTAGTCCTGTGGCTATAGAGTACTCTTGCTGTATATCTGTCATCCTTCATTCTTACCATGTGACCAGGCTCCCTTTTCTCCTTATTGTTTCCTTGATGATATCTTTTACTTCCATTTTTCTCTACTTTTACTCACGATGGACCACTCCATGACTTTCTTCATGATACCCAATTTTAATTCCTCAGAGACCGTTGGCATTCTGTTTCTCACTGACATACAACAGGACCAATAGAATGTCAACACCAAAAAGATAGGCCTTTGTTTCCAGGTGAAACTTGGGGATAGTACAGAATTTTGCAATTTTCTGAAGGCAATTTAACCCACTTTCTCCTGTTCATTTCTAGTCCAGGCTGTTTTGCCTATCCTAGATATAGGTACAAATGGATTAGCTCTATAGGTTGTCTATAATAAGCATAATGAGATCTTATATTCTCTACATTTTCCATTCAATTGTGAAATGGTAAAAAGCCTGCTTTTTTCCCCACTAATACCCTCAGTAAGGATGCCCTCAATTCATGTGTTGATGACTTATATAAAGATTTTATATCGGTAGAAGAAAAAGTAGGTGATGTCTTCTCAGTCACCCTTCTTCAACATTAAAAATGTCAGATTTTTTTCCACACCTTTAGTATTTCCTCTTATTCAGATACCTTACATATCTAACCCTCAAAGTCCTCACAATTGTGTCTCCTCCAGCATTTCTATATAAACTTGGTACAATCTGCTTTTTGCGTTAATGCCTTTTGCTATTCAGTCATTTTTCAGTCATATCCAACTATTCATGACCACATTCGGGGTTTTCTTGGCAAAGATGCTGAAGTGGTTTGCCATTCCCTTCTCTAGTTCATTTTACAACTGAGGCAAACAGTTAAGTGATTTGCCCAGGGTCACACAGCTAGTAAGTGTCTGAGACCAGATTTGAACTCAGGAAGATAAGTCTTCCTAACTCTAGACCCAGCATCTATCCAGTACACCACCCAGCTGCCCAGTGTCTTTCCTACCTCTCCTATAAACACATCTGGGACTGTGAAATTAAAATTTAAATGAAATAGTTCTGCTGTGCTTGATGGTGGGAGGAAAATATTATATAAATATAGATCTTTTTCATTTTTTTCTTTTTGTTGTCCTTCCATTCTTTGTCTTTAAATTCCCTTGAGATGACTTTGCTAATTTGGAGCTCTCATTAAACTTTCTTTTGACTGATTTTATCATCCACTGCTTTTCTTTGCTCTATAAGAAAATATTATTTATAAATTATCTTTCATAAGATTTCTACAAACACATTGATTTTTAACTGGTATTGCCTTTGGCTGCCATCTCTTTCCACTTGGCAAGTGAGTCAAATGTTTGCTGACTAAGGTGCTTTCTAGGCTTTTTGTTTTGACAATAAATTGGTATTGCTATAATAAAGTACTTTGTAGTCTTGTTCTAATCTATATTTCCTATCTTGCATCTTACTGCTTGTAATATTAATTAAGGTGGGACTTTTTTTTTACTGTTTTCTCTTTTGGAGTATGTATTTAATCAAGTGTGCCTTTGTTTCTTTGATTAAATTAGGAGTTTTTGATGACCTCCTTGCCTCAAGGGAAAGCCTGGTTTGCATGGGTTTGAGTGACATGTTTGTGATGCCAGAGGCTTTTAGGCCACATAGATTTGAGTCCCATGTCTATGACACTTTTAGGTCATGTGGGTTTGAGATGCACATTGGGACACCTTTTGACCCTGAACAAGATATATAAACCCAGAGACTGGCATTCTCTCTTGGAGGCTCTCAGTCACTAGAAGAGTAGCGTGGGACTCTGGGCAGCAATTTTAAGAGCCCCCCGGATTGTAAACCCAGATGTTAATGCTTTCCTGGTAACTATGAATTGTAATTTGGTCTGTTTATATTGTGTATGTTTGTAATTTGTTTGTATTTGCTCTGAAGCTCAGGTTGCTGGCTTTTCCTCCTGAACTAAGTGAGTATATATACATATATATATATATGTATATGTATACACACATACATGTATATATATATGTATATGTATATACACATACATGTATATATATATATACATATGTTTGATTAAAGTAAGAGTGTTAAGTAAAGCAGATCAAAAGAACCAACGTTAGCAGCCCTTCTGTATGCTGGTTGCTGTTGGTTTTACACAGCCACAGTAGCTCCTAGCCGAATTGTCATTACACTTTTCACGTTCCCAAACTCTTCCTTTTTCAACCAAATTGGTTTTTTCACTGTCCCACAACACACTTGGGACTATCATAGCATTTTTTGCTCATACCATATCCCCAAGCTGGAATACCTTCCTCTGTCTTCTCTGATTGCTCAAATTCTACTCCTCTCTCAGAACCTAGTGTAAATCTATACATTCCGTGAAGCTTCAGTGATCCCTCCTACCTCTAAATTCCCATAACATTTATAGCCTGCACCACCCTTTTTGGCATTTTATCATTTACTGCTGTGTATTATTTGTATTATTTTTAAATTATTCATGATGACAATGACAATTGACAAAAATGTTAGCTACTAGGTGCTACATTTTTGGCCATATGGCAACTCTTGAAACCATCTCTTAACGGTGGTGTTCTACATTGGTTGAGGAAGTATCCCAACTGATGAAATCACAAATCTGCTGAAGCATTCTAATTACTATATTAACAGTAATAATATAATAGCCCTGATTTCTATGACACTTCAGCTTACAAAGTATTTTTCCTCACAATAATTTTGTTAGGGAGATACCATTTATATCCCTGTTTCACAGATGAGGAAACTGAGAGCCCTCATGTATCAAGCCCTCTATGATCTTCCTCTAATCTGAGCAAAAACTTAAACACAGATCTTTCTGACTCTAAATCCATTACTCTATCTACTACACCATCTAGCAGCTCAAAAGTGTGACTTTTCCATTTTACAGATGAGAAAAAGTGCTTAAAGAGGCAGCATTGAGTATTGGAAGGAGTGTTAAGACTTGGAATCATAAGACCTGGGTTTTAAGCCTGATTCCAATACTTACTAGCAAGCCATTCAACCTCTCTGAGCCTCTGTGTCTTCCCATGTAAAATAGGTTACTAATTCTTGCATGACTGTGCAAGCCGTGACACACAGTTCTGCTGAGAAACTACTTTATTAATCTTAGAACTTGATATGAATGTGGGCTACTATTATTTTTTTTGCACATTTTTGGTTTTTTTTTATATTTTTAGTTTTCGGCATTGATTTTCACAAGAGTTTGAATTACAAATTTTCTCCCCATTTGTACCTTCCCCCCACTCTAAGATGGTATATATTCTGATTGCCCCATTCCCCAGTCAGCCCTCCCTTCCGTTACCCCACTCCCACCCCATCCTCTTTTCCCTTACTTTCTTGTAGGGCAAGATAGATTTCTATACCCCATTGCCTGTATATCTTATTTCCTAGTTGCATGCAAAAACTTTTTTTTTTAATGTCTGCTTTTAAAACTTTGAGTTCCAAATTCTCTCCCATCTTCCCTTCCCACCCACTCTCCCTAAGAAGGCAAGCAATTCAACATAGGCCACATGTTTATCATTATGTAAAACTCTTCCAAAATACTCATGTTGTAAAAGACTAACTATATTTTGCTCCATCCTATCCTATCCCCCTATGTTCAGTTTTCTCTCTTGACCCTGTCCCTTTTCAAAAGTGTTTGCTTTTGATTACCTCCTCCCCCTATCTGCCCTCCCTTCTATCATCCCCCCCCCTTTTTTTATATCCTTCCTCATTCTTTCCTGTGGGGTAAGATACCCAATTGAGTGTGTATGTTTTTTCCTCCTCAGGTCAAATCTGATGAGAGCATGATTCACTCATTCCCCCTCACCTGTCCCCTCTTTCTTTCCAACAGAACTGCTTTTTCTTACCACTTTTATGCGAGATAATTTACCCCATTCTATCTTTCCCTTTCTCCCTCTCTCAATATATTCCTCTCTCATCCCTTAATTTTATTTTATTTTTTTATTTTTTTAGGTATCATCCCTTTATGTTCGGCTTACCCTGTGCCCTCTGTCTATACATACATATATATATATATATATATATATATATATATA
>JAQQSZ010005954.1:0-13734 GCA_028646595.1 Phalanger gymnotis | reverse complement strand
TTGGTTCCCGAGTTGGCCCCTCTTAAGTTATTAATCTACGCCCACACAGGTTTCACACCAGATAGGGCTTTGGACCTGGGGCTTAGCATTTAACAGGTGAAAGTACTTTCACAGTAAACAAAAGCCAAACTCCTCAAGGGCACCCGTTAAACTAAGCCCATTTTGCCTTACTGGCACAGGGGGCAGGCTCGAGGGAGGGGTGATGCTTAGCTTCCCACTAAATGCTCAACTCCTGCGAAAGGCTGATGCCCCAAGTGACCGTCATGAATGGCTGGCATATCCACCAAAGTCAGTAACTGAGAGCTCAGTCTCCTCCCCTTCTCCATATTTTACATGCTCCTTCAGATGCCTTCACTCTTGTCCCACGTGACGAGGTACCACATACAATCCTTCAGTGGCCGTGTGATCTCATTCTGTCCCATCTTCTCCTGCAATTCAGCCCCTCTCCCATCCTCACTCTCACTCATTTCTAGTCTCTCCTTGTCTGCTGGCTGCTTCCCTCCTACCTGCAAACAGGTGCGTGTGTCCCCCACCCTCACGTAGCTTCGGTTGTTCTGACCCGGTTCTCTTCTCTCTTTCATGGCCAACCCTCGAGAAGCCTGTCTGTGACCAATGCTTTTCTTTCTTTTCCTCTTACTCTTTTTTTCTTTTAACTCTCTACAGTCTGACTTCAGCCTCATCATTCAACCACAACTGCTCTCTCCAGAGTTACCAGGGTTCTCCTAATCGCCAAATCTAATGGCTTTTTATCAGTTTTCCTTCATCCGTCTTGACTTCCCTGGAGCCTTTGACATTGTCAACTGACCCCTCCTCCTTGATACGCCTTTTTCTCTCTGTTTCTGTGACACCTCTTTCACCTGCTTCTCCTCCTCCCTCTCTGATTGCTCCTTCTCCACATCCTCTGCTGGATCCTTCTCTGACCGTAGGGGTCCCTCGGGGCTCTGTCCTGGGCCCTCTTTTCTTCTCTCTCTATTCTGCTTCACTTGGTGGTCTTAGTCTTGTGGTTTCAGTCATCTGTGTGCTGATGATTTTCAGATCTGCTTATAGCTTTTTCCTAACCTCCAGACTCAAATCTCTATTAGAAATCTAAAACTAGGCGTCCTGTAGACATTTTTAACTCAACGTGTCCCAAACTCCACTTTCCTTCTGCATTTCACTCCTTTCTCAAGATCAGCTGATCACCTAAAATGTCACCATTATCCAGCTGGATTCGATCTTTGGTACTTGACACTTCTTTCTCCTCTGATTGGAGGGCTGGAGGGTGGGACACTAACTCCTCCCAAAGCTTTCCACTGTCCAGGGCTCCCAACTTTCCAGGTCCTCCGTGGAACGGCCTAATTTCTGCCAGCCTGCTTTCCAGATGTTCCAGCACTTTTTTTTAATCAAATAGAGAATTCTTCCTAAGTAATTTGTGTTTTCTGGTTTGTCAAATACTGGGTCATTGAGTTCCATTATTTCTGATGTTCCCTTGACTAGTCTGCTTCATTGATCTATCTCTTTATTTTTTACCTGATGCCAAATGGATCCGATGACTGCTGCTTGCTAATATAGTTTGAGGTCTGGAAGATCTGTTTCCCTTTCATCTCTACTGCTTTTCATTATTTCCCAGTATGTTCTTGACCTTTTATTTTTCCAATGAATTTTGTTATTTTATGGCGTTCTGAAAAGTACCTCTTGGATAGTTTGATTGGCATAGAATTTAAACTGCAAATTAACCTCAGTAAGTACTGTCCTTTTTATTACATTAGCAAGGCCCCAGCCAGAAGCACTGACTATTTCTCCAGGTAGGTACATAGGCAATTTTTGAAGAGTGGTGGATGGGTTTGGGGCAGGGGGTGGGGATCTCCCGCTTCAGTCTGGCCAGCCTCCTTCCTGTCCCTTTCCCTAGGCCACGAGTGGATGGAGTGGTGGGCTTTGAGCTGAGGGATCTACATATCGCTCGATCTCTCAGGGCTTCGGTTTCTTCCATGAAATAGAGATGATTACACTTGCATAATCAACCTCTTAGGATTATGGTCAAGAAGAAACTTCTTTGTCAGCCATAAGATGGTATAGAAATAAGCAGCTATTATGACTCCTGCCTCTGAACTTTTGCTTCCGCTGTTCCGCAGTGTCCCACTCCAAGCCATCCCCTCTTGATACAGTAGACAGCTGCTAATGTGTAATGGTCCAGGTGGGATGGATTCTGAGAATCCCACAGGTTTCCTTTCAAGTGTCTTACCTCTGTTGATCTCGTCTGCTTCCATAGAATCAAATATCATGAATCCCATCCTTGTGTAATGTGTAATATTACAGCTAATATTCAGAGAGCCTCTTAAAGGTTACAAAGCCGTTGATCGTGACCATGATCTCATTCAAGCCTTTCAACAGCCCTGTGTGGTTGGAGGTAGATAGTTTGCATCCCCCGTCCCTCCTGAGCTTCTGCCCAGAGCTTTCGCCTGCCTGGAGGACATCTCGGTCTGCGTATCCCATCAGCATCTCAAACTCAGCCTGTCCAAAATGGATTCCAGAATCTTTTCCCACCCCTCCTTTGCACATCCCTACTTCTGAGGTGTGCCCATGCTCTCAGACCCCCAGGGGTCATCTCTGGCTTTTCTCTCTCATTACCCATAACTGATGTGTTTCTTAGTCTTGCTGCTATAAACTGCACAACATGCTCCAATCTGCCCCTTTCTCTAAACGCATGTGGGCCACGACCACTGTTCAGGTCCTATCACCTTCCTCCTGAACTGCTGTTAATAACTTCCTAATTGTTTTCCCTCATCTTCAGTCCACCTTCCAGCTGGCTGCCAAAAGAAGAGCCCGGGAAGGGAGGGGAAGGGATAAGCACTTCCAGAGCACCTGCTATGTGCCAGGCACTGTGCTAAGCACGTCTTGCAAACATTGTCTCATATGAGAATATTTAGGGAGAGGGGAGGACCATCTTCCCCTTGGGATGATCCAGGAATACTTCATGGGGAAAAAAGGCAGCTGAGCTAGGCTTCGAAGACAGAAAACAAGTTGAAATTCCTTGATCTGTCATCAAAGGGTCTCTACAATCTAGCTCCAGACTGGGGAAGAGGTGGAGTATAATGGAAGGGGGGGGTGCTGTCTTGAACTGGCCTTCTGACTTTAGGTAGGTTGGCTTTGGGGCCTACATCTTCTCATTTGCAAGATGAGGGCCTTGGGATTCTCTCCGGGGAAGTTTCTTCATATGTAGAAATGAAGGGATTGGTCTAGAAGGCAGGCAGTGAGGTTCTTCTTAGCGATAAATCTGTGGACAGGGGTGAGGTAGTACATTCCAGGAATGAGGAGAGAAAGCCTGCAGGAGGGGATTGAGGGAGAGCCAATAGTCCCATATGGCATCGGAGAAATATGAATTTCCACCTGGAAAACGGAATCAGAGAAAACCAGAACTGGAAGGGGCCTTAGCCATCAACTGGTGCAAACATCCTCATTGTGGAGCTGAGGGGAGGAGGCCTAGAGAAGTCCCATGCCTTCCCCAAGGTCACACAGGCAGTCAGCTGCTGAGTCTGCATTCACACCCAGGTCCTCCGGCTTCAGACCCCTTACCTCACACGATCTCACTAGAGATGGAGGGAAAGAACATTCAATACCCTCCCACAGAGTCTATATTTTTCCCCAGAGACAATAAAGAACCACAGAAGATATTCGAACAGAAGAATGAGATGGTCCCATTAGAAGGTAAGCTCCTAGAGGGCAGGGACTGCCTTTTGCCTCTTTTAGTTTCCCCAGTGCTTAGACCAGTAACTGGCACATAGCAGGTACAGAAGAAATATTGACTGACTGACTGTGAATTCAGATGATTATCTTGGCATCTTTCTGGAGGGATGTTACCGGACTCTGCATGTCACTGGGTCCCTTAGAACAGACATCTGCAGCAACACTAGCATTTGTATGGTGCTTTAAAGTCTGCTAAGCACTATATATATATATATATATATATATGTATATATATATATACATATATATATATATATATATATATATATATGAAATTTCATTTGGCTCACATAACAACTCTGGGACCTAAGTTCTATTATTATCCCTATTTTATAGATGAGGAAACTGAGGCTCAAAGAAATTAAATGATTTGTCCAGGGTCACATCATAGCAAATATCAGGTAGGATTTGAACTCAGGTCTTCCCGACTCCAACACTCTAAGCCCTGCCAGGTAGGTCATCATAACACGATCCAGCGGCTGTGCCTGCAATCTTTATGTTTAGCTCAGCTCAGGCTTATTGCTTCTTACGCAACTAGTAATGAATTTTTAAACCTTTGTGATATCAACTGGTCCACCCAGAGGAGAATGGGGAGGTAGAGAAGAGCCAGAAATGGAAGCTTAAATAAACAGAATATTGGTCTTCCAGGAAGAGCCTGTGGAGTGGAGAGCAAAGCTACCCCAAGGAATGCTAATAGGAAGGTGCCAGGTGGAGAGAGGTCATGCCTGTTGCCAAAGTTATCCCCTTGGGTGAGTGACTTAGGAAAGAGAGAGAGGAAGAGAGAGAGAGAGAGAGAGAGAGAGAGAGAGAGAGAGAGAGAGAGAGAGAGAGAGAGAGAGAGAAGGAAGAAAGAAAAAAGGAAAGGAAGAAGGAAAAAAATGAATGAAAGAGAAAAAGAAAGACGAGGAAGGAAGGAAGGAAGGAAGAAGGAAAGAAGTGCTCAACCTCTTCCACTGGTGATCAGAACAATGGACATGTGCCAAGCGCTCTAACGGGACAGTCTTTGGCCCTGAATCCTGGGGAGAGGAGCACTACCTTCTACCTTGGGATACATTCACCAGATTGGGATGGAGGGAGCAGCTAAGAGCAAGCTCAGCAGCAAACACTGTCTGCTCCTTTTGTGTGACCCAGAACAAGGTAGACTTGGAATCATGGGATGTCACAAGTGGAGGCCCCTTAAGACATAAACCTGAGAAGCCTAGAGGTGAATGGTGCCTTCAAATGTGGAAGGAGAGCCGGGGAGGGGAGGGTGAACACCTGCAAGCCCTCCAACCCCCGAGGCTGAAGCTGGCATGTGGCTTGAGCTCCAGAGTTCAGAGCTGCAGAAGGATTAAGGCTGATCAAGTGTCTGAGCTAAATCTGTACCAATATGGTGATCCCCAGGGGTGGCGGTGGCAGCAAGCTGCCTAATTGAGGCATGAGCTGATCCAGGCTGGAAACAGAGCAGGGCAGAGTTTGTGGACTGATGGAAGGGGCAGCTGCACCCCAGCCTGGGTAAGATAGGGAGGAACACTCTCAACCCCCTCCCCCCAAGAAAGAAAAACCTTATATGAGAGCTGGTGATGAGAGCTGGAAGGGTCACTGACTGTGAAGGGCCCTGTCAGAACTGGGAAAGATCTTAGAACACAGAACAGGGAATGTCAGAGCTGGAAGAGATGTTAGAGATCATCTAATCCCAGGGCTTAAAACCCAATTGTATTCATTGTCCTCGACACTCAGGATGGGACCAGCATCACCCAGGAGGCCAAGGAGGAAAATCCTTGGATTTCCAGGGCTTCGGGCCAGGACTGCTCCTTCCCTGCACTGGGAAAAAGGCCTCAAAAGAACACCTTCAGGGGCTAGGGGAGATCTGGCAGCAGCTTGAGTCTTCCCCTCAGGGGCGTAGTTCATCTACCAGATTTACGCATCGTCTCTCCAATTAGACTGCAGTAACGTCCTGCAGGACAGGGCCCAGTCTTGTCATTCTGTCCCCAGCCTTTAGCAAGGTGTCCCCACGTAGGAAGCCCTTAATGAATGCTTGAGGTGTCCATCCAGTCTAGACCTCAAAAGAGGGGGCCCGTGCTGGTAGCAGGTGACACTGCCCTTGGGGGAAGGGAACGATCACCCCGCACAGTATGAGGTGTTTGGCAGGCCGTCTTCAGGATTGTCAAAGGGCTTCAGTGAAGCAGATGACCAAAGGCCTTGCCTCCCACCTGGAGCTCTTCTTTTTAGTCTAGGATTTATAGAGAGGAGGGACTTTGGGGACCAGTCCAATCTCCAGACAAGGGAAGTGAGTAGGCAGCAGGCAGCTTTCCAGGTCCACTATCCCACACTCCCTACTTCCCTTTAGTAACTGGGAATTCTTCCTGTCCTGAGGGAGATCGATTGCTAAGTGGGGGTGGGAGGGTTGTCTTTGTCTCTGTCTCCCCCTTTCTCTTTCCTCTCTCTGATTCTTTTTTTTTTTTTGGAGGGAGGAAGGCAGGGCAATTGGGGTTAAGTGACTTGTCCAAGGTCACACAGTTAGTAAGTGTGTCAAGTGTTTGAGGCCGGATTTGGACTCAGGTCCTCCCTCTACTCACTGTGCCACCTAGCTGCCCCTCCTCTCTCTGATTGTCTCTCTCTGAATCTCTGTTTCTGTCTGTCTCTATCTTCATCTCTGTCTTTCTGTCTCTCTTTCTCCTTGACCCTCTTCCACTCTCAGCCAACATCATACATCCTTTGGGGGCACTGAGGAAGCTTATTTTTACTCAGGTTGGATCCAAGAAAGAGGTTGCTTGTCTTTGGGAGCCCTGAGATGTTCCTAAGAGCATTGCGCTTTTCCCATAGAATGCCAAGGAAAGTCTAATATTTTTCACCCTGGTTAATGCAGAATACAGTTGGTATCCTAGTGTATGGTAGCTAGCATTGTACTCTACAAAGATGACCCCACAAGAAAGCCCTGAGTAGGGTGGGCAGAGATGAGGAGGAGGGCAATTGAAGGAAATAAAGAAGCATTTATTAAGCACCTTCTGTGTGCTGGGCACTGTGCTAAATGCTTTACAAATGTTGTCTCATTTGGTCAACAACCCTGGGAGGTGAGTGTGTTATTATCCCTATTTTATAGATGAAGAAACTGAGACAAAGTGAAGTTGTGACTTTTACAGAGCGTCTGGGCAGTAGAGGGGTGGAGAAAGTGTGTCAGAGTAGATGAGACAGGAGATCCTAGTTCTAACCTCCTTGTCCTAATCCCAGCTAGCCCCATGACCCTGGGCCAGTCACTTGCCCCCCTAGACCTCAGTTTCCTCAATGGTAAAATGAGAGAGTCGGACTGTAAGCATCCCTCCCACAGGGTTTCCTAAAAAGGACGTGGAAAGCACAATAGAGAAAAGATGGTTCTAGAAGCCAGGGAGAGGACATTTCTTCTTCCGGGAGCTGCCAGGCTACAGACCAGGAGTTCTCAGTCAACCCACCATGGTGGGTCCTTCACCTTGCCCCCTCCATTCCCTTTCCTCAGCCCTCCAGTAAAGAATCTCCATTCTGGGTCCTCTCACGTTGAAATCCTCAGCAATCTCGGCTCCTGGTCTGGCCTTTCTGCTTCCCAGTGTGGGTCTGATGAACTCACTCAGAATGAAAGATAAATCATCCTTTGTCCCGGCAGCAGGGAGGTAGGAGGCTTCACGTAAGATCAGAGAGAATCAGACACAGACATTGAACTTATAGACGTCAGTGCTGGAACACTGAGCAGTATTGAATCCAGCCTCCTCACTGTATGGAAAACAGGTGTGAAGAAGGGTAGTCACCAAGCATGGTCTCTTTGTGCTAGGCACTGTGCTGAGCTCTCAGGACCACCCCAGGCAGTCCCTGCCCTCAAGGAGCTCCCAGTCTGAAGGAGGAAAGCCAGGTATCTGCAGCATAAACTGGAGAGACCCTCCAAGGGAAGGCAGTAAGATGGAGTGGGGCAGAGAAGGGTTTCAGGAAGAAGGTGGGACATTGTCCAAGACTGGAAAAAGGCCGGGGCAGGGGTGAGGAGGGAGACGCAGAGAATGGCCAGTGAAGATGAGTGGAGAGTGGCCATGGAGGCATCTGTTGGAGGAATGGCTAGGAGGCCAGTACCCCTGGGGGAAGGAAGGTGTTGGAAGCTTGGAAAGGTAGGAGCACAGCGATGGACTTTGATCCTGAAGGTGACAGGGAGCCACTGAAGTTTACTGAGGGCTGATATGGCAGGACCTGCACTGACGGGTGAGTAAAGGCTGGACTGGAGTGCAGAACATTGCAATGCCCAGGCCTGAGGTAATGAGGGAGTGGCCCAGGCAGTGGCCACTTCAAGAGAGAAGTCCTACTACAGCCCCCTGGGGCAGAGACAGGGCTCAGACCCAGCCTCCGACTCTAGGCTGGCAGACCTAGTTTCTCTAGCTTTTTTTCTCAAGGGCCTAGTTTCCAAATCTTCATCATCTTGGTTGCTCTCTATGGACTCTCCTACAAACAGCCTGCAGGACAACCACATGGATTGGCACTGTGTAACTTTCCTCTCAGGAAGGAAGCTGGGGGTGGAAATGGGCTTTTGGAATTCTAATTAGACCAATTCCTCTGTCCTTCTGATCATTAGGATTTCGCCTTCCTCCTACACCTCAAAGAATCCTTTCAGCTGGCCTCCTTCTGAGGTACCTGCCACAAAACATGGTTGACCTGGATTTGAATCCGAGTCTGCCTCTGATTGCCTGTGTGACCTTGAACAAGTCACCTAACTTCTCTGGGTCTCAGTTTCCACATTTGTAAAATGAGGGTGTGGGCCTTGATAACCTGAGGTCTCTTCCAGTTTGAAGTCTATGATCTCAGTCACTGCTTCGGGCCTTTCTAGGCCAGGAAACCACCGAAATTGAACCATCCTGGTCCTCCCATCTCATGAGTCCCCTCTGATTGGACCCTTGGACTGGAGGGCAGGGCCATAGGCTCCGGGCCTCTAATTAATCGGGGTCTCAGGGCAACTTTTCTCCCCATTCCTCACCAGCCGTTTGGAATGCTCCATCATGGCCCATCCCCTTTCAGCTTTTCAGCTTCCCTTTCCCTGTTAGATTGTGAGCTCCTGGAGGGCAGGGGTTGTCTTTGTTTTTATTTGTATTTGTACCTCCTAAGCTTAGCACCGTGCCTGGCTTAATGAGGGTTTATTGATTCATTTATCCCCTGATAAGATAATCTAATGTCCTTTCAGCCCATGATCCATAGTCCTATAAACATTAACATTGGACATCACATCTAGCTATCTGTGTTGATGTCTGTTCCTTCTGGCAGACCATGGCCACCATTCAAAGCCTTTCTTGGTCCAGGGCTACCCTCCCTTTCTAGCATTATCTCATACTGCTCCTCTCTATGCACTCTGTTCTACAGCCAAAGTGGATAGTCTTTTGTTTCGTTGGTTCACCCTGTGTTTTACCACCTCCACCCCTTTGCTTCCACCATCCTTTCTGCCCTCTTTGCCAGATAAATTCCCTGTTATTGTGGTTCAGTTGTTTTTCAGTCGTGTTGGACTCTTTATCATCCCAGTTGGGGTTTTCTTGGCAAAGATCACTGGAGAGGTTTGCCATTTCCTTCTCCAGCTCATTTTCCAGTTGAGGAAGTTGTAGTAAAGAGGGTTAAGTGACTGGCCCAGGGTTACACAGCTAGTAAGTGTCTAAGGCCAGATGAGTCTTCCTGACTCCAGGCCTGATGCTCTATCCACTGCAGCGCCACCTAGCTGCCCTATGATGAATTCCTACTTATCCTTTAAAACCCCACTCAAATGTCAAGACCCGTACCCAGTAAAGCCCTTTCCTTTTGTGGGCCTCCAGGCACTGTGCGTGCAAGTCACCCATGACTTTGGATTTCAGCTAGCCTGTGATTGCGCTGATGGAGGGAGCCTTCAATGAGGAAATTCCCTCTGCCGATGGAGGTTGGCCCCAGCCCTGCAATTTTCACTCTTGGAGCATTACTCATGGTACTGAGAGGGAGTGGGAATTAGGGTTAGAGTCAGAGTTCAGGGTCACAGACTCTGGTTCAGGCCTGCCTGACCTTCAGGCCAGTTCTGCCATGCTGCCCCTCCAATGCCCATCTCCTAATAGTTTGTATTCTAGTTATCGGTGTTTATGCCTTCTCCCTATGGGCTTTCAGCACCCAGGAGGGCTGGGCTGAGATGGCCCCCCTCAGGTCCTGTGACTAACAAGGTCAGTGCAGCTGCTTGGCCTTTCCCTACCCCCACCCCAAAGCTCTTCTGACTCCAAGCACACAGTGGGTACTTAGCAAGTGGCAGTCATAATAAAAAGTGTGTTGAATTAAAATGAGCAAATTAATAAAGATGAATGAGTGAATCTGGATGGTGTAAATGGGCCGCATCCTTCCAAGGCCCAAGTTAGGCCCTGAGACAGAAGCATTTTGGGAAACTATCCTGGCCGTGGCCCTTGGGATGACAAATGCACAGGGCTTGCTGTCTTCAGGAGGCTAAAATCAAGTCAGTTCTGATTATTATCATTGCACTGTTACTCCAGTGCTTGGAGCACAAGGAGTAATAGTAACAGTGACTTACATTGACCAGGCCTCCCACCATTTACACAGCATTTCCTCAGGTAGCCGGAGAGGGAAACAGAGGTTCCGTGACATCAGTGACTTGCCCAAGGTCACACCTCGGGATCGTGGTTTCTTGTGGACATATGAGGGTAAGCTCCTTGAGGGCCGGGGCTGAGCCCTTTTCCCTCTCTGCAGCCCTAAAGCTGTAAATGACACGAGGCGCATTTTTACAATAATGACTAAGGTTTACTGTGCCTTGAAGTTGATGAGGCGATGTGAACATGTTACTCACTGCCTTGGATCCTCACACACCCCTCTCTGGGAGGTAGGGGCCACAGGTAAGACCATTTTACAGATGAAGGATCACGACATGCAGTTATTACGAGTCAGAAGTCTAATCTGAACCCAGATCATCTGGCTTTGAGCGTACCGCTCCGTTCACTGCACATTCGAGGCAGGTTTTTGTTGGTGAACCGACAAACGGTGCAAGGTCAGACTCCAGCAGAGTGCAAGAGTCTGCCTGGATGTCCACCCGTTACCCAAGAGGGAGCTCCTCTGACTACACACCCAGTAAGTGGTCGTCCAGCCGTTGCTTGAAGATGCCCAAGAAGGGGGAATCCTCTACCTCCCACTTTGTTGTTTCAAGTCATATTTCCAATTGGGTCCAACTTTCCATGACCCCACTTGGGGTTTACTTGGCAGAGATGCTGGACTGGTTTGCCGTTTCCTTCTCCGGCTCGTTTTACAGATGAGGAAACTAAGGCAAACAGAGTTAAGTGACTTGCCCAGGGTCACCCAGCTGGGAAGTATCTGAAGCCACATTTGAACTCATGACGTTATATCTTCTTGACTCTGGGTCATGCTCAGTGTGCTGTGGCGCCACCTAGCTGTCCATGCCGGCGTAAAGGGCTTAGTAAACCCTTCTTGACTGGCTGATTGCCTCATCACGCTGCTAACTCAAAATGACCTCGCGGTCCACTGAAACCCCTAGATCCTTTTCAGAACTGCTGTCTGACTCTGCCTCCCTTGTCTCGTGCTTGTGAAGTTGATATTTTGGATCTGCGCCTAAGACTTTACATTTATCCGTGATGAATTTCATTCAGCTCAGTTCTCTAGCCTGCCAAGGCCTTTTTGGTTCTGACTCTGTTGTGAAGGGTGGTGGTCATCTTTCCCATCTCTGGGCCATTGCAGGTTTGATGAGCAGCCTCTGTCTGTTTTTAGGGCTAAGTCACTGACAAAAGATGGAGCGCAGACCTCAGGACTCCAGGTCCAACAGAAAATGACCTGCAGTGTGTGCCTACTAAGTGTTTGTTGACTGACTGACTGACTGAAGAGATGAAGGCAGTTTCAGGGAGCAGCTGTGTTAGGAAGCAGGATCTTAGAGACCAGGAAGCCTAAAGCCTCCATACCCTCACTGCTCCTGTCGTAGAAACAGAGCTGGGTCTGGAGTCCACTGACCTGAGGTGGAAATGCGGCACTGCTATATGTTGGTTGTGTGACCTTGGGTAAGTCATTTCCTTCTCTCTGGGCCTTGGTTTCCATATCTATAAAATGAGGGCACTGGACTAGAGGCCTTCCATGGTCCCTTCCCGCTCTAAAGGCCATGTACTCTCTGCTTATTTTCGCGCAGGTTCCCATGCCTCCCTTCCCCCAAATTACTATTTGTATAAACCTACCTGGGCATCTAGAAGCCGAGGGGATAGAGTGCGGGCTTGGAGTCAGGAAAACCTGGGTTCGAATCTGTCCTCAGACTCTAGATAGATAGGGACTGGACTGGCCGACCTTTCAGGCCCCTTCCGGCCTTGAACCTTTGGTTCCCAGATGGGTCTGTGTCTCCCTTGATGCCATGAAGGCAGGGACAGTGACATTTTGGTCTGGGCATCTCCAACACGGTGCCAGGCACATGTCACGAGTAGTCAGTGCTTGCTGATTGATCTCGTTAGGGTGGGGATCAAGAGGGGCAGGATTTCTAACCTCGAAGACTGTTTGAGTAGGAAGGGACCCTTGAGAACATCTGGGCCAACCTTCTCATCGGATGAGGGAGCTGAGTCCTGAGAGGAGAGGGGACCAGCCCCAGGTCACATGGCAAAGAAGCCTCAGAGCCTTGGCTTGGCTCCAGGGCCTCCCCGGTCAATGGCTTCCTCCCTTCCGAGCCGGCTTGTCCCCCGGGAGCCATAGGCCCTCTTTCATTGAGGAAAATTAAATCGGCATTGGAAGGGTCGGACTGGGCTGGGCTAGGCGTCTGGCTCTGCACCCCAGAGCTCCGTGAAGTACTGAAAGCCGGCCACGAGGTGTCGCCACTCAGCCAAAAAGCACGTAGTGAGGAGAGTCCGTCGGCCCGCCAAAGGAGCCCCTAGTGCCAGATGGGTAGGCCCTGGGAGGCTCTGGCCCAAGTTCCCAGCAGAATTTCCTCGTGCATTCTCCTTAGCTCAAGGGGTCCCCAACATCAACATGCTGCTCCTCCTCTCCCAAAGAAATGCCGCTTAGCTAGAGGAGTGTGGCGGGGGAGGGGGGGGGAATCTCCTTGCTTCCCAGCCTGGGGACTGGACCCCATCCACCTCCCTGGGGAAGCAGCGGAGGGTGGGAAGGTGGGCTTTGCCCTGAGATCTGGAGATAAGGCTGAGGGGCAGGACCTCTGAGGTCACCTAGTCCAACCGTCCTCATTTCACATATGGTTAAACTGAGGCCCAGAGAGCAGAAGAGATTTGCCCAAAGTCACACAGGCAAAAACAGCAGAGCTGGGACTTGGACCCAGGCTCTGACTGTAAATCTAGGTTTCTTTCCAGTCAGTCAGTCAACCAACTAACCAACCAACCAACACACATTTATTAAGTACCCACTATGTGCCAAGCACTGGAGCCAGCCAGAAATGAGGAAGCCACCCCACCTCTGCTCTCAGGAAACTTCTATTCTACTAACATGTATGAATCTGTACGGAATAAATTACAAGTGTCAGTTTGTGAGGGATCAGGGGGGCAGGGGGCAGGGAAAGGCTTCTGGTCCACTATAGTTTTCTCCACGTCTTTGCTTGGCTCTCAGTGCCCTCCCTAATCTGATCTCACAATACTATTTTTAACTTTTCTCATGTTATTTCTCTCCACAATTTTTCTATGCCAATTTTCTATGCTATGGAGTAGTCGCCTGCCTGCCAAACACACCTTGTGTTTTCCTAACCTTTATGTTTTTGCTCCCTCTCCTTCTTTTTTTTTTTACTTTTGAACATCTATTTTTTTAAAACCTCGAATTCCAACTTCTCTCCCCTCTTCCCTTCCCATCCACCCTCCCTAAGAAGTCAAGCAATTCAACATGAGCCACATGCGTATCATTATGTATAATCCTTCCACAATACTCATGTTGTGAAAGACTAACTATATTTTGCTTCTTCCTAACCTATCCCCCTTTATTGAATTTTCTCCCTTGACCCTGTCCCTTTTCGAAAGTGTTTGTTTTTGATTATCTTCATCCCCATCTGCCCTCCCTTCCATTGTTCCCCCCTTTTTTACCTTCTTCTTCCTT
>JAQQSZ010005953.1:0-13734 GCA_028646595.1 Phalanger gymnotis | reverse complement strand
GCATGCAAATTCTTAGAGGAGAGGTTAAGGGAGTTACAGGAAGAAATAGACAGTAAAACTATAATATTGGGAGACCTCAACCTTCCCCTTTCTGAACTTGATAAATCTAACTTCAAAATAAATAAGAAAGAAGTTAAGGAGGTAAACAGAATTTTAGAAAAGGCAGATATGATAGACCTCTGGAGAAAAATAAATGGGGACAAAAAGGAATATACTTTCTTCTCAGCGGTACATGGCACGTAGTCAAAAATTGACCATGTACTAGGGCATAAAAACCTCACAATCCAGTGCAGAAAGGCAGAAGTAGTCAAAGCACACTTTTCAGATCATGATGCAATAAGAATTATTTGTAGCATGGTGCCTAGAATATAGCAAATATTATACAAATGCTAGTTATTACTAGCCACTATTACTTCTACTATTAGAGGCAGCTGGTGGCCTTAGTAGATAGAGCACTGGGCCAGGAGTCAGGAAGACCTCAGTTCAAATCCAGCCTCAGACACTTCCTAGCTGTGTGACTCTGGGCAAGTCAGTTCAGCTCCATTTGCTTCAATTCACCAGAGAAGGAAATGGCAAACCACACCAGTATCTTTGCCAAGAAAACCCC
This sequence comes from Phalanger gymnotis, assembly GCA_028646595.1. Taxonomy (NCBI): domain Eukaryota; kingdom Metazoa; phylum Chordata; class Mammalia; order Diprotodontia; family Phalangeridae; genus Phalanger; species Phalanger gymnotis. The sequence continues at coordinate 13,127 of JAQQSZ010005953.1, read as the reverse complement.
CATGTGCAGCTATGGTCTGTGGGGGTATGAGGAGTCAGACATGACTCAACATCTGGAAAAGATAATTCAATTCGACATTGTTAATCACTCTCTGTGTGCGAGGCGCACAGGGCACAGGAGAAACAATCCCTGCTCTTGAGCAACTTACTTTCTACTAAGAGGACATGCCGTGTAAACAGATTAGTAAATACAAGATAAATTGGAGGAAAAGAGCCCTGATAACTAAATAATGGAAAAAGTCTTTGCAGAGGGGCTGAGCTAGGCCTTGGAGGAAGTTTGGGATTCTAAGAGGAAAAGGCGAGGAGAAAATCCATCCTAGATTGGAGGGAAGGCTTGGAGGCAAGTCAGTTTTGGGTGACAGCCAGTAGTTTGGTTGTAACAAAGAGTATGTAAATGAGTGGGGATGAGATAGTTGAAATAAGGCCATAAAGGTAGCTGGGAACCAGACTGTAGAAGATTTTAAATGCCAGACTAGGGAGTTTGTATTTTTACCCTAGAGATTATAGAGAGCTGCCAAAAAAAAAAAAAACAAAAAACATTTTGAGCATAGGAATAATGTGATCAGATGTGTGTCTTGGGAATATTAAAGCAACAAGTGTGTGGAGAGTGAAGAAGGTGAAATCAGGAAATTATTAGTAAACTATTATTGCGATAGTTGAGACAAGAGATGATGAGGGCCTGAACCAGGGTGGGACAATAGGATCATAGACCTACAGCCGCAAGGGGTCTAAGAGGTCATCTAAACCAACCTTTTCATTTTTTCATTGAGGAAATTGAGGCCCAAGAAAGGTAAATAACTTGCCCAAAGTCACACAGGCAAAGTATCTTTGGCGGAGAGGTAACTGGGGTTAAGCAACTTGCCCAGAGTCACATAGCTAGTAAGTGTTAGAGGCTGAATTTGAACTCAGGTCCGCCTGACTCTAGGCTGCTCACTAGACATGACGCCACGCCACCTAGCTGCCTCACACAGGCAAAGTATTAATGCAGGATTTGAACCCCAGGTTCTCTGACTCCAGAGCCAGTGGTCTTTCCACGGTACCTTGTTTTCTTCTTAGAGATCATGTGAGTGGTAGATGGGGACAGTCCTAGAGGGATGTCCTAGTGGTAGAGTCAACAGCACCTAGCAACTAGTTAGGATCACAGAATTAGAAGGAACCTTAGCCGCCATCTAGTTCAACTCATGCCATTCCAGCAAGTGGTCCTCCAGCCTTTGCTTAAACACCTTCAGTGAGGGAGCATCCATATCTGCCTCCTAAGGTGTTCCACTCTACTTTTGGAAAACAGTAATTACCAGGATTTTTTTTTTCTGCTATCAAACCTAAATTTGCCAATCTGTAAGTTTCATCTCCTTGCTCTTAGTTCTTTATCTGAGGCCAAGCATTCAGAGGACAGCTTTTCAAATACTTGAAGGTAGCTATCATATCCCCCTAGGCAGCTAGGTGGTACAATAGATGGAGGGTCAGGCGTGAGTTCAAATTCAGTCTCAGACACTAACCAGCTGTGTGGCCCTGGACAAGTCACTTAACGCTGCCTCAGTTTCCTTATCTATAAAATGAGCTGTAGAAGAAAATGACAAACCACTCCAGTATCTTTGCCAAGAAAATCCCAAATGGGGTCACAAAGAGTCAAACGTTACTAAAACAAGTGAACAACAACCTTACTTTCTTCAGGTTAAGTATCTAATTTTTTAGGCTTATCCTAACATGATATAAACTTGTATACATATATGTATATGTGTATGCGCATATACATACATACATACATGTATATGTATGTATGTGTATATGTCTATACATAGATAGACATATACACATACATACTCTCTCTCTCCCCCTCTTTACACACACACACACACACACACACACACACACACACACACATACTTTCCTACTAGAATATAAGCTCCTTTTGGGGAAAGACTGCTTCACATCTGCAGTGCATAGCACAGTATCCACATAATAGGTGCTTATTCACAAAAACCATGTCAAGTAGGTACCAGGATCATTATTTTCACTTTGTAGATGAGGAAACTGAGGTGGATAGAGGTTAAATGGTTTGCCTGTGAGCACAAAGCTAGCTGGTTGGGGTTTGAACTCAAGTCTTCCTGTCTCCAAATACAGCCCTCTATCCACCATTCTATTTATTCCCCTCTATGTGTTTAGGGGGAGAATTATCTCCAGGGGTTAAACAGCCTCTTTTCCTTGTCCCTTAACTCCATTCCCATCTTGATGCTTTCCTTGGGCTCCCACTTGGCCTCTTCCATGCTGGTGTTAATCCCTGTTCCCTTGTGATAAAGTCCTGAAGTTCAGTCCAGTTAATGCTAAACCGAGCGTGATAGCTGAGCGGTGTAGGCTGCTTATAGCTTCTCGGTGCCTGGGATACTCTCATCTCCACTAATCTCCCCTCTCCCCATCTCCCCCTGGCAAATAGATGGATCTAGAGATTCCCAAAGGCCTGGGTCTCTGGAGGTAATAGCTCATTTGCGGGGCAGGGGCTGACCTCCCCGCTCTCTTCACCCCACCTATTTCTTCTTACAGGTTGATCCCTATCTTCCCTACGAATACACCTGTGAAGGGATGCTTGAGAGGATCTATGCCTATATCCAGCATCAGGTCAGTCCCCAACCCTCCTCCTCTCCCACCTAAGGCCTTCTCCTGGACAATGTTAGATTAATTGCTTCTTCACTCTCTGCTCCCCGACCACCCATCCCCATCCCACATGAGAAGGAAATTGGAACAAATTATAAATTAAATGGTGGAGAGACCTCTTAGTCTTTGAAGGCCACCTGCCTTCTGATTCTTTTTAGACTAACTGGTCTTCACAATACAGACTAATCTGGGCATCGGTATGAAGGTTAGGAGAAAACCTGGATAATCTCAAAGCTAGATGACATTACATCTAAGGTCATCTAATACAATTACCTCTTTGTTCAGTTGAGGAAGCTGAAGTGCTGAGAGGGGAAGTAACTTGCCCAGGCTGAGTGGCAGAGTCGGGAGTACATATACCCTGGGTCTTCTGACTCTTAATCCAACCCCAATTCAATCTCAGTTACTCCATTATACCATACAATCAGCAGTATGCTCATAAACATTTAACAACCAATTTTCTGAGAGGGAAAAACATGTGCTCACAATACCTTTTTATGTTTAATCTGCATTAACATTTTCCCCATAACTTTTTAAAGTCTAGAGTCTAGACAATCAACAAAACCACAAATCAAACACTCATTTGTGGCATTTGCTGATTTCTGAGATGCAAATGCTCATACTGAAAATTTAACAGTTCCCCAGCATGTTTGAGCAGGCTCTAGCACACCCTGCAAGCCTTCCATCATAGTCATTAAAAAGCATTTACTGGGGGCAGCTAGGTGGTTCAGTGAGTAGAGCCCTGGAGTCAGGAGGACCTGAGTTCAAATCCGACCTCAGACACTTGACACACTTGGGCAAGTCACTTAACCCCAAATGCCCTGCCTTACCCCCTGCAAAAAAAAAAAAAGCATTTACCAAGCTCATTAAGTGCTACTAGACCTGTACCAGTCATAGACAAAGAAAACCGTCCATCTATCTCCTGCTCTGTAGGACCTCACAATCTAGGACAAGCATAGTGACAAGTACATTTGTCCAGGGCATATTAACAACAGATGTTTCTACAAACATTCAGCAAGTTGTGAATAGATGGTGTATGATTTACGTAAGTACCTTTCCAGGGCAAGGGGAGATTGCAGAGACCATAGGCCCCATAGGAAGTGTGTTTTCTTTTCCTTCATCCAGGCGGTGACCTCCCCCAACCTCTGACTCTTTCCCTTTCTGAAAAAGAAACCCAAGGAAATTCTAAATAGAAAGAAACAGGTACATGAGGGAAGTGAGGAGTCCGGGGATAAAAAGGAACTGTTGTCTGCAGGTCAAAGAAGGGAACAGAGTCTTCTTTGGCCCCAAGTTCCCCAAGCAGAGCTCAGCAATGCGCCAAGGATGCGAGGGGAGTAGGGGATGGAGCACAATTAATAGACCTTAAAAAACAAGCCAAGAAAATGGGGGGAAAAAGAAGATGGAAAAGAGAAAGAGATTAGAAGAAACAGGTAAAAGAAGGTCATAGAGGTAGGGAGGTGAAAGCACCATAGAGCATTAGACAAGTCAATCAGTCACCAAGCATTTATTAAGCTCTTAATATATGCCAAACACTAAGTCAGGGGCTGCAGCTACAAAGAAAGGGTCGTAGACTGTGGTAGCTAGAAAGAGCCTTAGAAGGGAATAGGCATATATGTATATAGCACCCACTATGTGCCAGGCACCATGCTAAGTGCTTTTTTTTTAAACAAATATCTCATTTGATTCTTCTAGCAACCCTTCGAGATAGGTGTTATTAATCCTTAAAGGTCATCTAGTTAAGGGTCTTCTCTTGTTTTACAGAAGAGGAAATGTAGGGCTAGACAGATTGTGACTCGTCCAAAGTCACACAACTAGAAGCAGAGCAGGGTTTTGACCCCAACCATTTTAATTCCAGATTTAGTGTTGTTTCTATACATCATGCTGTGTGGGCCAGTTGTGACTTGCTGTTCCCCCCCACCTCCAGGAAGAAAGGAAAGGGGCACTGAAGCTAGTTCTCTTGGTGGTATCTGCCCAGCTCTGCCCTGTAACTTCATCTCTACCCATTTCTCTTTCCTAATTCTGCTTTCCTCCTGGCAGGATTTCTGTGCAACCACAGAACTCTCCCCACTGGTGGCTCCATCCCAACCTGCTCGAGCCCCCAGTGCCCTGGCACCCAATGCCACACACCTGGTTTGGCCCCACAATGCCAGCCTGGGCTCAGAAGCCTGGCCACCTGTGCACTCACTTCAGGGCTGGCTGGCAGCAACCGGGAGGACATGCACGGATACCTGCTTGGACAGGGGCCTCATCTGTGAGCCTTCCTTCTTCCACTTCCTCAACACCCAGGATGCTTTCCTGAAGTGAGTGTCTGTGCATCCCTCCTTCACTCCAGTGAACTCTGCCTCTAGACAGAAAGGAAACCCTGCAAAATCATACTGTTATAATCCCCTCATTTCAGAGTTGGGGAAACTGAGGCCCAGAGAGATGAAATGATTTGTTTGAGGTTACACACATAAGTGAATCCCGGTCCATGTTCTTTCCCGTGCCTAGTGTACAGGAAGCCTCTAAACTTCAGCATTCCTAACCCAAGGTGATTTTTCCTGCCTCCTCTGATACTTCCAAAGAGTGCTGGTACCCAAGTCCTAAACATCCTGGATGCTTGGTTACCACATTCCTAGCACTTAGCACCTAGACTAAAAGCACATCTTTCCAGGGCTTCTAGACATTTTAAAACTGTTTTTAAATCACAGAGGACTTCAGAGAAATTTATCTAGAAAGTTGCAAGCCCTGAGTAATCTTCTGCCTCACCTGAATGTGGCCCAAGTCAAAGTTACCCTGGCCATATCTAATTCACTAAGGAAAGAACCCCCTCCTCACTTCTTATACTCAGACCTTCTCTCAGAGTGTATTCCCCTGACGAGTGTTGGGTGGGAAGCCAAATGGTAAAATCAGGTTTGGTTAGTGACCTCCCTATACATATCTCTTCTGGAGGGGAGGATGGGGTAAAGAGTAGAATAAGCAATCTGTATCCTACTCCTCCAGGAGCCCCTCTGATAGAAATAAAGGAGGAAGGAAGAGAGTGGGGGGAGGGGGAAGGAATCTGTTGGTAACCCTGAGCTAATAGGGAGCCAAGTTGGTGGTGTGTGGGAGGGCACCTTCCTTAGACCTGCTAGAGTTGAGGGAAGCTGGGTGGCCAGGTGTCTGTGTGCTCCTCTCCCTCCCCACAGGTTGAATGTCAGTTGTGATCGAACTGAGTCAGAAATGAATCATCTGTACCCGGCCTTTGCCCAGCTAGGTCAAGAGTGCTACCTGCAGAAAGAGCCGATACTCTATAGCTGTGCTGGCTCCAACACCAAATACCGCCGGCTCTGCCCATGCCGAGACTTCCAGAAGGGACAAGTGGCCCTCTGCCAGGACTGCTTGTGATGTCTTCGGGTTAAGCCGGGGGTAGGGGCTACTGATAGCCTCCTTTGTGCCAACCTTCCTCTATCTATATCCTCCTCTTCATCTCTATCCCCTGTCTCCCACTTCACTGAGAACTGTTGAGATATGCTGGCTATCCTGCCCCATTCCCAGGAGAAAGCACCAGCAGTTTCAGTTCTCCATGGCCCACCCTCCCTGACTCCAGGCTAGGACATTCCTAATGGTGGAAATGGGTCCTTCTCCAAGGCAAGAAAATGGTAATAGTGGAGTAACAAGCCTCTCTGGAGAGAAGGGAAAAGAACTAGTCTTATACCTTCAGTTTCAGCTCTAGGCTCATGAGTCTGACCACTGAGAGGCCTAGATACCAGGGGATTTAGCTGAGGGGAGGAGAGGTGAATTAGAATGCCTCTATGAAAAAACAGCCTGAATCTAGGGGTTCCCCACCCCCATGGCATCATCTTCTATGTCCTGCCAAACTAGATGTAGACCAAGAAAGAGAAGATTTTAGACATCTTGGGCCCAGGGCAAGAGCCATTAATGTGTACATGAGTGAAAAGAGAGAGCAGGGAAAGAGGCTAATTTGAAGGTCCTTATAGAGAGGTCAAGGGAAAGGGCTTTGTCACCCTCCCTGACCTCAATGAGTGACACATGAAGAAATCAAACCTTAATGCTAGTTGCCTTTGGGCAACCTCCTTTATTTATGGGACTTGCATGATCATTCTGGGCCCTGGTCCTCTGCAAGACATGGTCAGGTCGGGAGAGTTAGATGAGGGGGCGGGGGGGGGCCTGGTAGTCTTTGGTGCTGCCTCTGATCTATTGCCTTCCTTCTTCATGGCTCTTCACTGAAGAGCCAAAGTAGCTGAACAGCTTACAGGTCCCCAGCGCAAGCCACCTTCAGTTAGCAGGGGCCAGCTTTGGGGGTGTGAGGACTGTTACTCAGGCCTTGGGAGCTGAGCTTTCCACCAAGTAATTCCAAATTCCCTCTTTTGGGCCTGGGCATGAAATCTATTTATTTTCCCTGACCCAGAGGCAGTAAGTTTAGTTCTAAATCAGAAATAAAGCAGCCTAGGCCCATGGTGCAAAGTCAGTGACCCTGCTATGCAGGGGCCAGGACTAGGAAAGAGGATAGGATGACTCTCCAAGCCTTCCAGGCAAATCCCCAGGATTTCCAAGTCATTCTGTTGGCGGAATTTCTGAAGGCTCAGGCCACTGTAGCTTCCTTCCCTCTGTCCTTTATCTTCGTTTAAGAGAAATGAAATTTTCCAGAAACAACTCCATGACCCTCTAAAAATCTTTACCCTGAGGGTAAAGTTCGGAGTTTACTCCTGGGTGCTTGCCTACACAGGGGTGGGTATGGGTATCTGGAGCCAGCTGCACAAGCACATTGCAAAATTTAAAGTAACACATGAATATAAGTTATTATTATTGCTATTACAGCCCCCTGGATAAATTTACCCTCCCACTCCCAAGGGGCAACCTCCCCTGCCCCAACAGAAACTATCCCTCCTGCCTCCAGATTTCCCAAGCCTCTGGTGAGCTCTTAAGGTTAATCCACTCCTATGCAGCATGTCCTCAGCCCCAATCCCTGGGGACTCCCTGTCCTAACTCCCTTTCACTCTCATTTCTTTGACCTTACAAATAGACTAACCAGGCGCAGAACCTTCCTGGGTTCCCAGGTACACTGCCACACCTCCCCTCCCCTTACTGGCTATCTGCCCCTCCGCGGTCTAGCTGTCATCCTGGAATGCAACACTAAGCACCACCCCTTCCCTTTACCTCTTCCCTTAAAAATTGGGGGTGGGTGTGGGGAATGCTACTGAAGAGTAGGACAACATTCCAGGATCTGGTTTTAGGTTCCCTGACCAAGAAGGCACCCCTATTCTGACTGAATGGGTCTCAGCCTGCTCAAAAGTAGGAACCAGGGGACCAGTTAGAAAGTCTTTGGGGCTAGAAACATGACAGCAAGGGCCTGATTCCTGATTCCCGGGGGGTGGGGGGAGCAATAGAGAAACTCTTTTTTTCTCTTTCTTTTTCTTCCTTTCCTCCCTCTCTTCTGTCTCCAGCTCTTCCTTCTTTCCCTTCCTTTCTCCCTCCCTGCCTTCTTCTCTTTGTAAAGGATTTATTTCTTGAAATAATAAATATTTTATTGGGATGTCAGATAGAAAGTCGGGGCTATTTTTCTTGGTCTTTTCTGGGTTGTGGGATGTGGTGTGGGGGAGTCTCTGAATGCCCGAGGAGGGGAACCAAAGTCTGGAACCTGAAAGAAGAAGCATTTCCTAGATGTTTTATAGTCTGTCCAGGCCTAGAATTTCCAGCTTTTACAGATGAGGAAAATGATACCTGGAGAGCTGTGACTTCCTTGAGGTTATATATGGAGTTAGCAGAGCTAGATTTAGTAAGGCCATCTTTTCCCAACTGAGCTTAATTCTAAAGGTCAAGAATGTCAAAAGTAATCATTTTTAAAATTTTTAAATTTTAAATTTAAAAAATTTTAAATTTTTTTTAAAAGTGGAAAAGGTGCTTAGCAGTACCAGATTTCAAACTATACTACAGAGAAGTAATCAATAAAGTTATTTGGTACTTGTCATGCAGGGGAGTCCAGATAAAAGTGTCATTCCACACAGAGATAGTTTTAACAAATGTTATTGCTACCTACAAAGGGAGGAGGAAAACAACTGCTGATAAGGACACTCTCAATGTGTCAGCACATGGGAGGGGAAAATCTCTATTCTGGTTGCAGGTCCAGAACCCCTCTGAGCTCAAACTTATGTCTCATTTAAGACAAAGAACCAATATGATACCAATAAGAAATACCAGTAAAATAAAAGTATTTTCTCAATTATCCAATAAAGAGGGGAAGATATGGAACAGGGAACTAGGAATGAGAAATAGGGAAGTAGGAAACTTAACTTTAATGGTACCATTTCAGCAAGACGAGGAGATTGGGGCCATACTAGTTGAACCAAATTTCGCTAGTAAACAGTACTGTCTAAAAATAGAAAAAAATAATCAAAGACCCAGATTAGAAACAAGATCTAGAAGCAAATGAACACAGTAGCATAATCCAAAGTATCCAACTATTGGGAAAGGAGTCTACAAAAACTGTTGGAAAGTTGGAAAGTAGTCTGGCAGAAATTAAGTTTAGAACATCTAACACTATATACTATACACAGTAAGCACTAAATGGTTACACAATCCAGGTATAAAAGGTAACTAAATAAACAAACTAAAGGAGTAGCTATGTACTTGAGAAGAGTTCTCAACCAAAGAAGAAACTGACAGGATCATAAGCAATAAAATGGACAATTTTGATGATAAAAAATTGAAAAGATTTTGCACAAACAAAATTAATGTAGTCAGTGCCACACCAATCAAACTAACAAAAGGTTAATTTATAGCAATAAAAAAATAGCAAAATTCATCTAGAGGATCAAGAATACCAAGGGAAATTTTTTAAATGCGGGAAAAGTGGGAAATATAATTCACAAAATTAGAAGGGAAAGAATTTCCTGGGAAAAAAATTTGTGGTAGTTTTCTCTGTTAAAGTCTGGTATCCAAGATATAAAGAGAAGTAATTCAATATACGTGAACAGATGCCACTTCCCAATAGACAAATGGCTGAAAAAATATAAACAGATAATTCTCAAAAGAAGAAAAGCAAGCTATCAACACCCATATAAAAATGCCCCAAATCACTAATAAGAAGAGAAATACAAATTAAGACAACTCTGAGGATCTACCTCAGAGCTACCAGATTGGAGACAAAAACAGAAAATGGCAGTAGTTGGAGACAAGGTGAGAGAATATACGCTGATACACCCTAACGATTAAGTGTTTGCATTCTAATAGGGGGAGAAGAGATATCTGTACCTCGAGAATCACAATGACTTCAGTAGTCACAAATATACTTAAATAAAACAAACATAGGGCCTGGATGTGGATTTTTGTCCCATGTTCTTGGTTTTAGGAGAGGAAGCAAAAGGGAGGAAAAAAGGAATATACTATTGAAGAAATGAAGAATAATGGAAATTTATTATTTCCCAAAGAAGGGATATATGAAAAGAGCTCTCCACCCCCACGTCCCCAATCCTCTCTTTGGGGACTCACAATTACATAATCTTATTCTTATCTGGACTGTATAAAGGAAGTTTGAAAACACACACACACACACACACACACACATCCATAAAGAGTTTGGTGTAGAAATACCAAATTAAATTCAACAGAGTAGAGGAAAGGGAAAGGAAGACCAAGAGGAAGCTAATAGTCACCACCAAAATGGACCACCTTCGGAAGGTTGATCTTTAGATATTTTAAAATTATTAATTAATGAACATCAAAAACAAAAAAGAAGAAAGAATGCTTCCATTTACAAAGCGGAACAGAGAAAGAGGATCATACGAGAAACAATGAATCTATATTACATGCAGCTTGCTTCTCTGCTCTGTGCATTTTAAAAAATGCTTCAGTGATTCAGTGATTTATTTCTTCTTCTTTTTGGCAACACTGTCACTAGCTCCTCCTTAGCCCTCTCTCCCAAATGCATCCCCCAAATAATGAGGGGAAAACACAATTCTTGTAACAAATAAGCATAGTCAAACAAAACAAATTCTCACATTTCCAAATCCAAAAATGTATGTCTTATCACCTCTCTGTCAGGAGGTGGCTAGAATGCCTCATCCATCATCAGTCCTCTGGAGTCCTGTTTGGTCTTCTGGTTGATCAGAGTTCTTAAGTCTTTCCAAGTTGTTTTTCTTTACAATGCTATTGTTACTTTATTGGTTTTTCTCCTGGTTCTGTTAATGCCGCTCTGCATCATCTCATACAAGTCATCCCAGATTTCTCCAAAACAGATGCATTCATCATTTAGTATGATGTAATAATATTCTTTTATATTTATATACCATTAACAGTCCTCAATTGATGAATACCCATTTTGCTTCCAGTTCTTTGCTACAAGTAAAAGAACCACTACGGAACAAGGAGAACAATTTATATGATGACAACAATATTGTAAAGATAATCAGCTTTGAAAAATTAAAGATCTCTGATCCACACAATGACCAGCCACTATTCCAAAGGACTCATGATGAAGCATGCTCTCTACCTCCAGATAGAAAGCTGGTGGACTTAGAGTGCAGAATGAAGCATATTTTCTTTTCTTTCTCTTTCTTTGATGTTTTTGGGGGGATGGCAAGGAAGGGAGGAACATAACAAATGCAGAAATTTGTCTTCCATGATGATACATGTTTATAAGGAATTTTTTTCTTGCCTTCTCAGTTATTATGGGAGAGGAAGAAGAGAACTCAGAACAGAAAATAAAAATAAAAAAACTTTAAAAGAACTGCTAAGTCCAAAACCCACCTTGACTTGAGTCCCAGGCACCCTGTCTTCTCAGGGCTTCCCTGCAGAACCAGTTGACTCACTGTAATATCCCACCTGGAATCCTGACTCCATCACCACCATGGCTCCAGCCCTCAGTAGGACAGAGATTACTATAGACACCTAAAACTGAGAAAGGCAAATGAAACATAATAAACAAAGACCCCAGACCCATTTTTAAGAGCTGAGGGAAAAAAGAGAGGTAAACCAGGTTCAGTGCATGGTGCCCAAACCATGGGTAAACTTTGTACAAACTGTGTGTGATATTCATCTGCTGGACCCAATAGGAGAGAGCACGTGGGGCACAGGAGAAGGTCAAGACGGTCAGTCTGCCAGTTTTAAAGACACTGCCCATTCCAGCTGCCTCCTTGAAGGAGGCTGGAGAACACAGGATGCAAGGTGCCTCCATGTTAAGTGATCTGGGCATGCTCCAAGTCCCTGTTCCATACATATAAGTCTTTTTCCCTCTTCATTTATTTCGTTGGATATAGGCTTAGTTGTGGATTGCTGGATCAAATACTAGCTAGGTTAATCATAGAATTAATCACGAACTCTCAGAACCTGAAGGAACCCCTTATAGATAATACAGTCCAAACAAAAATCTCCCTCACTTTACAAATAAGGAAAAATGAAGTGACTTACCCAAGATCACAGTGCAAATAAGAGACTGGAATACAGATGTTTAGATGGGGTTTAAGCACTCTTGCTGGATCCTTGTTCCAAGGTAGGTATGTGACCAATTTCATTCAAACCAGCTCCTGTAGAGGTGCATCCCTGCCCCCCCGCCCCAACCCCAGCAGGAACCTAAGCATCAACTTGATTGACAAAATAGACTGACTTGACAGTGTTCAGGGACTTCTGCTCCAGCTCTCCCTGCCAAGACCTGAACTAGAGCTATTTCCCCCATGCTAGCAACAATAGATATAAGTGATAATAATTAACTAGTTAACTATTCTTACCAAGAATATTTACTTGAAAAGCTTCAAGGCATTTTTCACAGAGAAGGCAAAGCAAACTCCTGGAACGCTAAGCAACAAAGACAGCGAGAGTATCCTAGAAAGAGTTCTGAATTTAGAATCAGGGGGATAAGGTTCATTTCCTGGCTCCACCACTTGCTACCTACATGTCTTAAGGCATGTCATTTAACTTCTCTGGGCCTCAGGTCACTCATCTGTAAAATGAAAAGTTAGATGTTCTTTAATGTCCCTTCCAGCTCTAAATCAATACTATTATAATCTCCAGGGAAAGGTCTGGAATTTGTGGGGATTTCACAGGCCCACTCAATGGAGGCTCAACCTCTCTAGGCCTTCCTCTAGGCTTCCTCTCTGCAATCCCCAGATGCCCTTCAGTGTATAATGCTTCTATAAAATTGTAATTATGAAAAAAGCTACTGTAATTCAGGTTTCAAGTTGAAAGTACTAATTCTTTGGGGTTTAATTACTCCACAGAAATTAATGCAAATCAGGTGAAATCCATAAGGAGTCTCACGGTCATAGCCAATACCTGAGTTTCATGAGATGAAACGATGTAGAAATTTGGGATGGGCATAATGACTTTGGCGACTCTACCCACAAAATGAAGCTCTCTCCATCCAGGATATCCTTTTTTAGTGCATTGTCGCAAAGGATTTTCATGGGCACTTAGCTCAGAAAATGTTCTTTGGAGAGCAGTATGATGTCCAAAGTGATAGATGACCTAGCTTCAGAAGACTTGATTAAAAGGGCTGGGGGGGGGGGG
>JAQQSZ010005952.1:0-13734 GCA_028646595.1 Phalanger gymnotis | reverse complement strand
ATACTGGGGTGCTTTGCCATGACCTTCTCCAGCTTATTTTACAGATGAGGAAACTGAGGCAAACAGGGTGCGGTGCCTTGCTCAGCATCACACAGGTACTAAGTGTCTTGTCTGAGACCAGATTTTAACCTAGGTCTTCCTGACAGCAGGCCCAGTGCTCTATGTGCCACCTAGCTGCCAATTATCAGGGCAGTTGCCCTATTTCACAACCAAGGAGGGGGAGTGGGGAGAGAATTGTGTTGGGCAGACCACCAGTAGGCTTCTTCGACAGTCTAAATGTGAGATAATGAGGGGCCTGCACGGGGTGGGTGGCATTGTTAGAAAGATGTTGCAAAGAGAAGCCTTGGTAACTAATTAGATCTGGGGGCGAGAGGGAACAGTCCAGTCCCCTTGGTTGTAAGCCTGGGTGACTGGGAGGATGGCAGGGCCCTCCACAGTAGTGACTGTGTGGTTTGTCCTTGGTTCTCGAAGAGAACCATGACATCAGGGAGATGATGATATGACTTGTAACTGACTTTGATTTGAGTCACCAGCCTCACTTTCTCTTCCAGAGCCATCTGGGTGCAGTGGCCAGATATCTATCACGAAGAGTGCAGATGGCCCAGGATGCAGTGGGAGACAGTATTTTTTTTAAAGTCTTTTCAAGTTCTCACTTTGAGTGAGGCAAAGCCCATTCAGTGAATTGGTTTCAGTTGGTTTCTTTAAGGAGTGAATCAAGGGATGGCCCCTTTAATAAAAAAAAAATCAAACTCGGAGGGGAAGACTTTCAAGGTTGCAGGCCAAAAGAGAGTTACCATTTACATTCACTCTGAGCCAAGACTCGCCCCCCCCGTCCCCCCCCCCAATAATAATAACCATTAAGGCAGATACCTATTGTCAATCCTTGAGATCCAGAGTGAATTGGGTTTGAGAAAGAAACCTAGCCAGTAATCCCTAAGTTTAACTAGGAAGCTTTCTGCCATCAAAATTTACCTTCCTTTGGGCAGAACACCAAGAGATGGGAGAGAGGAGGGAGAGGGACTCGGGGAGAGATGGGGAGGGGGAGAGGGAAGAGGAGAGGGAGAGAAGCCTTTCACGGTAATAGGAAAATGAAGGAAGAGGGGAGGCTTTGTAAGGAGTTTACTTTGGGACATGTTGAGTTGAAGAAGTCTACAATACAGCCTGTAGGAGATGGACAATAGACAGTTGGAGTTCTCAAAAAAAAAAAATCCGCAACCCAAGAGACCCAGAGAGCCCCGGCGGGAGAGTGAGCAGGAGTCCTGGTGCTGGCACCGTAGGACCAGAGTCAGGGATTACATTTCTGGTTTTTCTCCAGGGCGTTTCCCTCGGGTTACAGATAGTAAAGTAACAACGTGGTCTTGGCAAGAGCCTCCAGGGATTAGTTTTCTGGTTTTTGTAGTTACTTTGTATCCATCCTCCCGGCACACTTCCCAGCACAGACTGCATTAGTTTCAGGGTTGTTCCCCGCTCCATTGCTGCAGTTACTTGGGAAGTCTCCAGACCTAGACTATGTCAGGTTCAGTGTCTCCCCCCCGCCTCGCCCCCGGAGCGATAGCTACGTAGTAGCCAGTCTCCCTGACTGGTCAGTTTCAGCTCCTCAGCAGGCAGGCTTGTGCCTTGCGGTGCCCGGCGGTGGGCACTTAGAAGGCGCCCACCTCCAGTGAGGCTTGGAGGCCAGGCGGGGCGCAGCTGGGCAGGGTGCGGTGATCCCGAGGTATGCCGGTCTCCGATCCTCCTCTCCTGCAGACTTCTCGCGCCCCATCCCCAGGCAGCTGCGCTCCTCTCCCAGAAGCACCGCCCGCGGCCCCTCCCCAGCCTCTTCTCTCCCTCCCCCTCTCCCACAAGGCGCCGCGGCACGCAGGCGCGTGGGGCGGGACTCGGCGGCAGGGTCTTCCGGCCCGCGGTGTGGCCGGCGCTGCTACGGTAGCGGGGCGGGGCGGGGGCCCGCTAGTGGCCGCCGTCGTCATGGAGACCTCGGGTGAGTGCACGCTCCTGGGGATTCGGGGATGAGTGGGACCGAGTTCCCGGGTGCGGCCCATTTCGTGGTGGGGATACTGCGAGGCGAGGCTGGGAGTGAGAGCGGGATCTCGCGCGGCTCCGCGCCGAGTTGAGCTCTCCTCTGTTCCGCAGACGACGCCGGGAACCGGCTTCGCTTCCAGCTGGAGTTGGAGTTCGTGCAGTGCCTGGCCAACCCCAACTACCTGAACTGTGAGTCCTCGAGGCCACTCTGCTAGGCGGGGTGGCGAGCACCCGCTACTGGGCTGTGCGGTAGAGGCGGCCGGGGAGGGCGAGGGCAGGGTCTCGACTGTGCGTGGGCTTCATTGAGTCAAGAACAAGGCTTAGGGCACTTGGGCTAGCAGGAAGGGGAAAGTGAGTCTGCTGCCAGAGAATGATTTTGAGATGTGATAACAGTGGGGCTATTGGGGTTCTCAGGGGCACCGGAGGCTGCCCCAATGCATTAGACATCATTATGTCACATTTAGCGCTGAGGCCAACTCTGCGGAAATGCCAAAATGCCCCATGTTGTTCTTCAGCCGATCCTAGACCCATGCCCGACACCTAGTAAAGGCTTCCTCCAGCCCGAACTTAGGACTCCAGTCAATGAACTTTGTCCAGCCATGTTCTCCAATTACCTGGCGTACTCACCCCATCTCTTTCCATCTATTTCTGTGTCCCTCCCGACACCCCTTTCACTTTCTTAAAGACCCGGTAGTTGGCCAGGGGTGGTGATCTGGCCTAGTGGAGAGGGCCTAGCATGCCCAGGTGGCCAAAATCTCAGCCCCTTGGAGGGCTTCTCCTGTAGGGGTCCTGTGGATGGGCAGGTGAGCTACTATACTGACTTCTTTCCTTGTGTTGCAGTCCTTGCCCAAAGAGGGTACTTCAAGGACAAGGCCTTTGTCAATTATCTGAAATACCTGCTTTACTGGAAAGAGCCAGACTACGCCAAGTACCTAAAGTAAGTCTCAACAGCCAATTCTGAATTCAGAAGCTGATGTTTTGCCTTAGAAGAAATCACAGCTGATTGGCTTCCTGGGTGTCCAATAGGGCTTTGCTCCCATCTCCAAGAGGGAAGTTGGCAGAGTGCCAACCCAGCTAGGCAGCTGCTGGAATCAGGAAGACCTGAGTTCAAATGTGGCCACAGACACTTCCTAGCTGGGTGACCCTGCCAAAGTCACTTCCCTAATGCTCTCCTGTTTGTTTTACAGTATAAAGGGGATAATACTAGCCCCTCCCTTCTAGGGCTGTTAGGAGGAACAAATTGGCTAGCATAGAGTAGGGACACAAGAGGGCCTTCTTCCTTTCCCTTCCCTTATGCTTTTAGCACAAATTTAGGGTTACCTAACTGCATACGTAGAACATTGTCCTTTCTCTGCCCCTTGGAATGACCCTTAGTTTCCAGCCCAGGGTCAATGTAGACGCCAGCTCCTCTCCAGTATCCCCTCCCCCCAAAGTTCCATGACATGCCTACATTTGGATGGTTTGAAAGAAACAGCTTCTAGTCCGTTTGAAATAACCCATGGAGCCCCAACAAGCCAGGAACTGTCCCACAGAGGGAAGGAAACAGGGTAGAAGAACAAAGTTGCTGCCTGCCCTCTTCTGCCATCAGACTTTAGGTGTGGCCTCTATGCTGACCTCAGAGAGGTGGGGGTGGGCTTGGCACCTGAATTTGGGGCTGTGTTCCCTCCCCAGGTATCCCCAGTGCCTGCACATGTTGGAGCTGCTGCAGTATGAACATTTCCGTAAGGAGCTGGTGAATGCCCAGTGTGCCAAGTTCATTGACGAGCAGCAGATCCTGCACTGGCAGCATTATTCCCGAAAGCGGATGCGGCTGCAGCAGGCCCTGGCAGAGCAGCAGCAGCAGCAGCCTCAGCAGCACAGCAGCAGCAGCAGTGCATCCTCAGCGGGAAAATGAAGGGAGGGAGGGGAACCGCTAAAGGCCTTTCTCCAAACCACCTCAAGTCTTCTTTGTTCTAAATCCCAAAGTAAAGTTCTTTGTCAGAAGAGGCCGTTGGATAAGCCTGAGTATCTAATCTGAGTAGGCCTGTTGGCCTGGCCAGGGGAGAAGTCCAAGGATCCCAGCGCTCCTAGGGCCACATTCACATAAGCACAAAGGTGAAAATCTTGCCCAAGTTCGCCTGGGTCTGGGGAAGGCCCTAAGGTTCTAAGGGGCCCACAGAAAGCTTAGAGGAGTGCTCGGCCCATACCCTGGGTCTCTGTTCACCACTTCCTTAGGAATAAAGAGAACCCCTTCCGCCATTTACAAAGGGTGTTGTATTTGCAAAACATTCATTAGAGGCTTTCTAAACATTATTTTGGCTAATGTTACTATCACACAATTGATCACGAGGTTCGTTTATAATCGGGACTGCCAGCGAAGCTTGCTTAATCCTCCTCAGAAAACAGCATCTCCACCAGACTGGCTTTCAGACATTCCGACTCCACCAACTTCTGAGGCTGGAAGCCAAGAAACCTCCGAGTCGGCCTCCCCTCTCAGACTGGTCGTAACCATGGTCGACCAAGTCAATCATTGACTTAGCGGCTCCCTGGGGGCACTTCTGCCTAGCTCCAGTTCAGCACCGCCCCCAGGCCCGGAGGGCAGAGAAGGAGCTGGGGGCGGGGCAAGGAGGGGGCAGAGAAGGAGCAGGGAGGGGGCAGAGAAGGAGCTGGGGGGGGGCAGGGAGGGGGCATCTCATCAGCGGTGGGCACCCCGGCCAGACCGGGAGAGGGGGGCACCTGGCACTCACCGTCCCATACTTGAGCAGCGTCGGCACCGCGGTCAACTTTAGATTCTTCTTGAACTCGTTGTTAGGATCTTTCCAGCTACGGGGCAAAGAACGCGCGGCCCGTGGGTGCCAGGGCCCGGATCACCCACTCCCACCCCCAGTCCCTGCGCCCCCACACCCCGAACCCTGGGGAGCACTTACTAGGGCCGGTCCCCAACCTGGCAGTAGATGAACACAGCGTTCGCGGGGATGTGCTTGAGGGCCTCCAGGACCACAGGCTCGGCTGCACGGGGACGGAGGGAAAGAGAGGTCACTGGTCAGCCGGAGGGATCGGCCAGGGCCCAGGCTGGCTTGCTCACTCGCCTTCCCCGAGCCTCGGTTTGCCCTTTCCCCCCGCGCCTCAGTTTCTGCCAGCTCACCCTGCACGCAGTCCGGGCACCAGCTGCGGCCCTCGGCGTCCTTGTCGCCCGTGAAGTAGACGAAGATGGTCTTGTCCCTGTGCTGCTCCACCGCCCCGCAGAAGTCGCCGAAGCCCGACACGCGCACCTCCTGGTAGCGGGCCATGCTGGCTGGGTGCACCTGGATGCTCTCTGGCCGGGGCGGGACATCCACGTGGGGGGCGGGGCAACAGTCACTTCCGGACCTCCTCGCTCCTCCGAGCGCCGCCCGAGAAGCCGGAAAGCCTCCGCCTAGTCGCTACGGCAGCCAGGTGACCCCGGAGCGGCCGCTGCGCATGCGCCACGCCGGTCCCGCCACCGCCCAGCCTCCGGCCCTTC
Organism: Phalanger gymnotis; assembly: GCA_028646595.1. Classification (NCBI taxonomy): domain Eukaryota; kingdom Metazoa; phylum Chordata; class Mammalia; order Diprotodontia; family Phalangeridae; genus Phalanger; species Phalanger gymnotis. The sequence goes on along the minus strand of JAQQSZ010005952.1, from coordinate 8,234 downwards.
TCGGCTCCCGTTGACTGCCTCCCGCCTGCCCTTCCGGCTTCCCGGCAGCCCCTGCGCCGTCGTCTTGGTAACGAGCCGGGCAGCCGGAAGCGCGGGCCCGAGCGCGGGGAAGCGCTGGGGCGGGACGCGGGAGGCAACTCTTGGGAAACCCTGCCGGGAGGAAGCGGGGCCCGCTTCGTCTCCCGTCTCCGCACCTTTGCACAGCTCGAGCCTCCCCGGGCTGCCATGGGCCCCAGCAACCTGCATACGCAGGTACTCCCGCCCTGTGCACCGTCCTCAGCTACTGGCCCCTATCTGAAGGGGGTTGGGGAAGGGTCTCCGGTGCCCGCACACTCTGAGGAGCCTTCTAGAGACACCCGTCCCTCGTGGGGAGGGGGTGTCTCTGCCCATGATCCCCCCCACCCCCCCCACCCCCAGCTTCAAGCACACAGAAAGCACCTACTGTGTGCCGGCCTGGGAAAGCAACCCCCTTTCCTCCCCTCTCCTCCCCCGAAGAGAGGCCAGACCAGGCAGGAGTGGGAGGGACCGGGGGCGGGGTGGTCTGCTTCGTCTACCCCCATCCCCCACTGGCACAGCCGTGTACACACGCATGCACAAGTATGAGGGGCACACAGGTGCAGCACACACAATGCAAACAAGCCTGCGGGTGTGTGAATGCACGGACATAGGCGTGTGCACACATGAACGCACACACAGACCTTGCCATGTTTCCCCTGCCCTCCAGCTGCAGTTCAATAGGAACGTGCCTTCGCTGCCCGACAACCTGGCAGTCCGGTACTCGGGCCCGCGCCCCATCGTTATTGAGAAGCTGCGGCCCCCGGACAGAGCCAGCGCCACCAGCACCCCCGGGCTTCTGGAGGGGCCCCGCCACCGGGCCTTCGTCCCTTTCTCCGTGGTGTCTGAAGAAAAGCTCAGCTTGGCCGTCCACCTGGCCAAAAGAGACGTCAAGAGAAAACAGCTGGCAGAGCTGGTGTTGGAGCGTGTCCCCCACGGCCAGCCCCAGGGTGCCCGCAAGTTCAGCCCCAGCAGGAGTGAGCTGACCAAGAAACCTCGGGGCCCCCTCCCAGGCAGGCAACACCCCTCCCAGGGAGAGACAACCGCCAGGGCCAAAGTCTACCGCTCCTGGGACCCTAGGTCTGATTCTTCTCCTCCCTTGAGGGATCCGGGCCCTCAGCCCTGTGCCCTGAAGGTAGCGCACCCTCAAAGCATGCTAGAGCTCCAGCGGCTGCAGAAAGAGCTGAGTGCCTGTCTCCAGAGGATGGAAGGTTTGGCCACCAAAGGTGAGGGAACCAGGTTCTGCAGGGGCAAGGAGGGACTCCCTCAAGGTTAGCTCACAGCCCACCCACTGGCCCAGATTTTTCTTGGCTTTGGGTGTGCTTCCTTGGACCTAATGATGGATGGGCCCTGAGGACCTTTCCCTTTGTTGCCCAAGGAGGGGCCTTCTCAGGAAGCCCCTCCTCCTAGGCTTTTCCCCTTGGGATGCCCTTCCCGGCGCCTGATCATGGCTATTCCCAAAAGAAGTCTCAAGAAGAAGGCAGGTAGTGAGACTCCCAGCTAACAAGTTCTTGTCCCGGGGGGCCTGAGAGGGGAAGGAGCAGACGGGGAGGGGAGCAGGCAGTGGCGGCAGGGTCACTGGGGCCACCTCCTCCTCCTAATGCTCGGGCAGAATCCCAGCATGACAGCCTCACAATCTGGGCCCTCGCCAAAGATTCTGGAGCCCTGGGCACCCGCCTCTCATCCAGCTAGGGAAAATCTCCTTTCAGATGGACTGGAGGAAGGCCTGGATCCAGACGAGGCCAAGCGAAGCCGAGTGCGGAGGCGGGAGCAGGCTGCCCGCACAGCCCGCACGCTCTACGCGCTGCAGCAGCAGGTAGGGATGGCAGCCTCTCCTCTCCCATGCGCCTGTTGGAGGCCTTCTTGGTTCCCGCTCTTCCTTCTTCTCCTCTTCCCTAGGTGGGCTGGCTGGCCAAATGCCTCCCTGGGTTCAAGGGCTCCATTCTCCATTCTGCCAGGCCCCCTTCCTTCTTCTTCCCCTTTCCTTCTTCTGAGCCTGTGCTGTCCCATGTCCTGCCCCTCCCCACTCAGGTGGCACGAGACCCCTTCATTTTACACAGAAAGGACTTGAGTGTCTTGCCCCAGGGTCATAGGGGAGGGAGCCTCCAAGGTAGGATTTGAACCCAAGTCTTCCTCCTACCTTTCTCATGGCCTGCCCTGAGCTTTTTGAAGTTTTCTTCTTTTATTGTGAATTTATCTGCCACAAACAGATACAGACTTTGCATCTCAAAAAAACCTAAGAAGATTGGTGAGCAACATTTGTACTGAAAAGTGGATGAGTGAAGTTTCCTGAGTGGCTCGCTGGTTGTTCTTGTCATTAGAAAAGAGAGCACATGTCAGAGGTCATGTTGATCTATGTCTCCGGTGCCTAGCATGGAACCTCAGACATGACTAGGCACAATTAGGTGGATGGGTAGGATTTCAGCAGTTGTCAGAATGAGTGGAGAGGCATTCTAGGGGTAGAGAAGGCCCCGAGCAAAGCTGTGAAGACAAGAGAATGCCTGGTGTCCAGTTTGGGCAGAGGACAGCACCCATGGAGTGGGGTTGGAGGAAGAAGCATCATCTGATTAGAGGGAGAGTAGAGCAGTCTGAAGGCTCCTGCAGGTGCCTGGGGTGGGGCTCTGAGTGAGGATGGGCGTGGCAGGCCGAGGACATCTGTTCTTTGGGACCTAGTATCCTGAGGAATGAATTGGGGGGACCTGAAAAAGAATCCTGTAGTCTGCTCTTCTATGTGTGTGCGGGCCCCCCCTCCCCTGAGGAAAGGGTCATGGTTGGTTTCTTCATGGGCCACCCCAGAACGCCTCACTGATGGCTCCTCTGGGGGACTGAGAAGTGAGGGGGCCAGTGGGACTCACTCCCAGATCTCAGAAGTCTCCCCTTGGTTCCTCTGTTTGGGATGAAGAAATGAGGGTGCCCCGGAGAGGTACAAGACTAAGTGTGTCTAGTTGAAGTTATTCGAGGAGGAGCCCGGAGGAGAGGAGTGTTTTTACAAAAGGCACTGATTGTCCTGCCCCTGAGCAGCATCTGAGGAGGGCACCGTCCACACCAATCCCCTTATTTTCACCACGAGAATGTTGGGAAGAAACTAACCCTGCCAAGGAAAGCAAACTAGAAGCCAGCTTGGGAGCTGGTCATGAGAGCCCTTGGGAGGGCCTGTGATTCTGCCAAGGGGAGAGCTCTTTCCCTCCTCCCCAAGTGACTCTGCATGTCCTGTGAATGTCCTCCGGGTGTCTCCATCTCCTTTGTTTTCTCCCATGGCCTATGCTGCCTCCTCTGTTCTTTGGGTGAGCCTTGAAACCTCATATACTCCCTGCAAGGAGATGGGTGTTAGATGGACCGTTGATTCTAACTCTAGCCCCAAATGCCATCTTCCCCAAAGCCAGTCAGCCCAGCCTCCTCTTCCTGCTGAGCTCTGGGCTCTGCTCATTCTTCACGTGCAGGATCTGATCGAGGCTGGCGTCTCGGCTGAGGTGGGGGTTCTGATGCAGTGGCTCTGCTTCCCGGCGGCTTGGCAAAGAAGACCTCATTGGCAGAGGCGGGCCGAGAGCTGGAGGGAGCTCTCTGGGCTCGGCTGGCATCAGGCTTGGCCATGGCCAGCTTAGTTAAAACTCACTCCCCTACATAGCCCCCTGAGGTGGCCTGACCTAGAACCATGAGTAGAGAACACAGAGACAGCTCAGGCAAGCAGCTCTGAAAGTCAGACAGATGGAGAGAAACCTGGAAGATGGAGGACAGCCAAAGCCTCCCCGAGGAGGTGGTGGCAGCTGAGCTGAGGCTGACAGGAAGCAGCCTGGGCAAAAGCGTGTAGGTGGGAGATGACCTGTCTTGGGCCCACCGGAAAGCCAGGTGGGCTGGAGTGTACAGAGAATGGCTGAGGGGGAGAACCTGGGAATCCCTACAGAAAGATGGACTGAAGCTGGACGGAGGAACTTGAAATACCAGATGGAGACGTTAATGATTGAGCCACTTTGGCCACTGTGGAGCATGGTAGGGACACAGGAAAACCAGTCGGAAGGCCACTGCAGTTGTCTGGTCAGAGGAGATGAGGGCCCCAATCAGGGTGGTAGCTCTGCGTGCGGAGGGAAGGGGAGAGAGGACAGGTTGGCCACCACCTGGGAGGCAGACCAGGAATTCGGTTTTGGATACGAGGACCCCAGAATGTCTTCATTAAAGATCCACATGGATGTTTTCCAAGACCTAAAGTCATGGTAAAATGTCTATGGGAAAGTCCTTGGACAGGAAGGACAAAGACCATGGGGCTGGGGGTGGGGCAGAGCTGATAGGTGGAGGCTGGCCCTTCCAGCTTGAAAACCCACTGGCTGCCTGGGGTGGGAGGAGCCCCAACACACTTGTGTGGATTTCTGATGAACTTCTGCTGGTATTAATTAAACAAGAGAGGCTGTCAGAAAAGGGCCCACTCAGCAGAGACTTGGCCAGCAATGACCCTTCCAGCAAGCCAAAGGCCCAGCTGGCACCCTAAGCTTTGTGGGGGGAGGGGGCTCCCTCCTCCTGATATTACCTAGGGTGGGGCTTCTTCTCCTGTAGCTGATCCACCCGCTCCTGAGGGCTCCTGGACCACACAATGCACACAAAACAAAAGAGTGAAGAAGCTGGATAAAAACTTGGTATCCAAGTCTTCCAGAAAGCCTGCAGTGGACTGATGGGAGCCCAGTAAATTCCAGAAACATGCCTTGGGCATGACTGGAGGCGAGCGCTGCAGGCTGGCAGCATCCTTAGGAGATGTGGAGCCTTCCCCAGGAGCCCGGAGCTCAGGCTTCTGTCCCAGGGACATGGGCAGCAGGAGGGAGTGGCTGCTGTGAGAGCTTTATCTGAGCTCTGTGGCTGCTGGAGAGAAGGATGGGGACCCTAGGTGGCGGCACAGCCCTGGGCCTGTGGCTGGAGTCTATTGCACTTTGGGTGCCTTTTTTTCCCTGGAAATCTGCAGAAGTTCGTCACAAACACATAATTAGAATGGGAACTTTACCTTGGGATAGGTAAGGCAGAGACCACCTTTCCTGATCTGTCAGTGAAGGTGGTGTGGAATGCTACCCCCTACCATGCCCACTCACAGTACACATGCGTACACATGTACACACTCCATACATAAACACACATGCACTCACCTCATGTGCACGCACAATACACGTGCCTTCATATATATGCTTGCACATACATGCATGTGCACACTCATATCATTTGTCTCTCACAGCTGACCCAGAGGGTTGGTGGCAGTGCCACCTACTGTGCGCTCCTTCCCCTGCCCTGAGTAGCTCACCCTGGGCTCCTGGCTGGGCCCTTTGTCCCTGCCAGCTCTCCAGGCCTATTCTGCTCACTCGTTTTTTTCCTCTTCTAACAAATAGGTAAAAGAACTTCAGGAAGAATTGGATAAGCTAAGTCCAAATAGAATCAAGCACACTGAGAAGGTGAGGCCAGAGCCGGAGAGCCCCGGGGGAGAGGTGGGCCTGCTGTCCTGTGGTCTCGGCAGCCCGCGTCTCCCATTTTCTCCAGTCCAGAGCGACGTCTCGATTGGCAGCTGCCCACCGCGGAGCCATCCGAGCCTTGCGGATGTTTGTCAGTCAGTTCACAGACTCGAAGGAACAGGTGACGTCCGAACGCTACAGAGAGCTGGGCAGTCTCATTCGGCAGCTTTCCATCTGCTCCGCCAGACTGGACGCTGATCCTTGTGTCCTGGCCGTGGTCCTCGATCTCCTGCAACAGATTGAGGTATGGCCGTGATGGAAGGGGGCAGGCGGGGCTGAGGAGGGGCGAGGGGGCAGGCGCAGGTTCTCGAGAGACTGACAGCTACATTGCTAAAATTTGAGTCCCTCCTCTCTGCCACTGTTCGTGCTTATTAACTGGCTTGCCTGTTGCCTTGGGCTGTTCTCGCCATAGACGGCAAAGTCCTCTGCACATACACGTGATTGTGGTGATGGGGACGCAGGCTGCGTGTGCTCCCTGCTGAGGCCTGACTGGCCTGCATCTGTCAGGAAGGTGGGCTGCTTTGGTAGAGTCTAACGGACGGACTGGGATGAGTGAGCAGCCCCTCACCCCCCAGTAGACCTTAGACCGTAGGCCAAGGGCCCCGTGTCTGGCTCCTTTCTCCCCTCTCCCCTCATCTATTTTCATAAATCTCCACCAGGCAGCTGGCCAGTAAGCTCGAGACCTCCTGAATCTGCCCGTCCTCCATGGATTCCCAGGCATTTCTTGAGTTCTGGTCTGTCTATAGCCTTTCATTCCAGCTTGTGTGTGTGTAGGTGTAGGGGAGAGGGGCAGGGTGTACTTAGAAGTATTGCTCTTAAGAGCCTTGAGGAGAAGCCGTGTCATCTCTCCAAAAATTAACTGTAGAGGATTTTTTTTTTTTTGCTGTGGTGCTGAAGAAGATGTGGGAGAAGTTTGTAGTCTGACCCCCTGAATCACCTCAATAATAGTGATTTGTCATTGGCCACAGAAGGCTCTGGGTTGTGTAGGTCCGTGTATTATTGGTTGTTCCCTGGTTCTCTGGGAAAGGTCTTCATGGTAGTTAGCTTGGGGCTATAGAAACCCCACTTGTGAAGGCCTGATGGCTTGGGAGACAGGACCCAGCTCCCCAAGCACGTGGGTGAGCAAGGGGCTGCCTAAGCCTGTTGGTACCTCTGTGATGTGGTTTCTGGTCATGTGACGAGCTGTCACTCAGTGCTATGTCATTGGCTTTTTAAATGAACCTGTTTGGGGATAGGCTTCTGCACACTGGTTACAAACAATTCCTATAAAGTGCAGATTTTGGGTGGTCAAAATTTTTCTATCTGTTTTTGGCTTTAAAAATTGTCACATTCTGTGGCTTAAGGGCGTTCCTGTGTAGGAAGCAGATGGTGAAGAGAGTGTTTAATAGCTGGAAAATAGCATTAATTTTCACTAATTTCCCAGAATTTTTTGATGAGTTGAAGAATTCCCTTGCTGGGGGCTGCTGTAGGGGCCAGTCATTTCCTGGACTCTTGAGTGTGTCATGAGTCTTTGTAAGATAAATTTTTTTTAATATTCTATTTTTTAATTTAATATTTTAGTTTTCAACATTGATTTCCACAAGATTTTGAGTTACAAATTTTCTCCCCATTTCTGCCCTCCCCCCATTCCAAAATGGCATATATTCTGATTGCCTCATTCCTCAGTCAGCCCTCTTTCACCCTCCCCCCCTCCCCCATGCCCTTTCCCCTTACTTTATTGTAGGGCAGGATAGATTTCTATGCCCAATTCCCTATATATCTTGTTTCCCAGCTGCATGCAAAAAACCAACTTTTTTTTTTAAGCATCTGCTTTTAAAACTTTGAGTTCCAAATTCTCTCCCCTCTTCCCTTCCCACCCACCCTTTCTAGGAAGGCAAACAATTCAACATAGATCACGCATGTATCATTATGTACAACATTTCCACAATGTTCATGTTGTGAAAGGCTATTTTTCCTTCCATCCTATCCTGTCCCCCTTTATTCAGTTTTCTCCCTTGACCCTGTCCCTTTTAGAAAGTGTTTGCTTTTGATTACCTCTTCCTCCTATCTGCCCTCCCTTCTATCATCTCCCCTTTTTTTGTCTCCTTCCCCTTACTTTCCTGTATAGTAAGATACCCAATTGAGTGTGTATGTTATTCCCTCCTCAAGTCAATTCCGATGAGAGTAAGATTCACTCATTCCACCTCACCTGCCCCCTCTTCCCTTCCAACAGAACTACTTTTTCTTGCCACTTTTGTGTGAGGTAATTTATTCCATTTTATCTCTCCCTTTCTCTCTAATATATTTCTCTCTCATCCCTCAAATTTATTTCATTCTTTTAGATATCATCCCTTCATATTCAACTCATCCTGTGCCCTCTGTCTATATTCCCTTCAACTCCCCTAGAACTGAGAAAGGTCTCATGAATTACACATATCATCTTTCCATGTAGGAATGTAAACATAACAGCTCAACTTTAGTAACTCCCTTATGAATTCTCTTTCTTGTTGACCTTTTCATACTTCTCTTGATTCTTGTATTTGAAAGTCAGATTTTCTTTTCAGCTCTGGTCTTTTCATTGAGAAAGCTTGAAAGTCCTCTATTTTATTGAAAATCCATTATTTTGCCTTGGAGCATGATACTCAGTTTTGCTGGGTAGGTGATTCTTGGTTTTAATCTTAGCTCCTTTGATCTCTGGAATATCATATTCCAAGCCCTTAG
>JAQQSZ010005951.1:0-13735 GCA_028646595.1 Phalanger gymnotis | reverse complement strand
CGTTTTCGCTGCCTGGCCATGTTCCCAGCCAACTTACTTGACCCTTGAGTTTTTCAACGAGGTCTGACTGCTTGTAGACTAACTAAAGAGTTCTATGTTCCAAGCTTGGGCGGATGCGCTGCCACAAAAGCACTCCTCCTTTCCCAAGAACCCCCAAACTGGACTAGGCTTAGATCTTCAGCAGGCTCTTCACTCTTGCTCTGATCAGCCACTTAATTCCTCCCACCAGGAGGGCCTGGGGCCAGAAGCAACTGCAGCTGTAGTTCTGTAGCTGCTCTCCTCCACTGCTCCTGGGGTGGTGGCTGAACCGCGAACTCTATCACCCTGTCCCCAGCAGCTTTTCCCACTAACCTTCTCTGTTGGTTTTTGTGTTTGTAGGTTGAGAAGTCTGGCAACTGCCACAGCTCACCAATTCAGGGTGCTAGGGCACACTCCGCCCGGCTCCTGGTCTGGTTGGTCCGTGCCGCCCATGCGCGCTCCCCTCTACTCCGCTCCCAGTTCTGTGCGGGGCAGACCTTACACAGAGACCATCCTGGCTGTCCTGGGCTAGTGTCCTGCTTCCCTCTGTTGTTTTGTGGGTTCTGCATTTCTTCTCTGTTGTCCCTGGTGTTTGTGAGTTGAGAAGTCTTGCAACTGCCACAGCTCACTGATTCAGGGTGCTAGGGCACGCTCTGCCTGGCTCCTGGTCTGGTTGGTCCGCACCGCCCACGCTGGGCTCTGCTCTGCTCTGCTCCGCTCCCAGCTCCGTGCAGGATAGACCTCACTTAGAGACCATCCAGGCTGTCCTGGGCTGGAGCCCTGCTTCCCTCTGCTATTTTGTGGGTTCTGCAGTTCTAGAACTGGTTCAGAGCCAATTTTTTTTTACAGGTTTTTGGAGGGACTTGGTGGGGAGCTCACGCTAGTCCCTGCTTTCCAGCCACCATCTTGGTCCCCGCCCCTCGTAAGTGTGTATTTTTAATGTCCTTTATACCACTTCTTGCAAATCAAACCACTGTTATTAACATTCTGTCACCTACTGATGGCTACTCTATATGTAGCGGCTAAAAAGAACTCAGAAAACATAACTTGTGCAGAATTAATTTGAGAATTATAAAAAGATAATGTATCAGAAAAAGCTTTCTAATCTATAAAGTGCTATACAAATACAAGCCATTGTTCTTCCAAGTCTCTTTACTTAAACTAGAAAAATTTATCAACAAACTTTATGTACCTAATCTGTGCCAGGAATTATGTTCTAGGAATCCTCCTAAGACTGACTGATCCCTTTAAATTCAGCTGCTTCTAGACTCATTTTAACCAACATATTTAAAAGCAAAGCAAATTAGAAAATTTATTAATTAGGAAAACTACTCAATAAAATGTTAAATACCAAAATATAATTTTATAAGGTAACTAAAGTATGTATTTTATAAGGTAATCAAAGTATATAAGATACTTGAATGTTCTTAAACTAACAAAGTGATTTTTAAATAAGATATTTTTTAATGCATCAATTATTTTCTAAAAATCTCTAAGGTTTTGTCTATTCCTTCCCTCCCCTTTTCCCGTACCCAGAACAAAACACTTTTATCCTCTTGGGAACAAAACAGATTCTGGAAATTCCACCTCTCTAAGGCCTTCCCCCCGGTGTCCCAAGTTTCTGCATTTTCTAGTAAACACTCTCCTCACAATCATCCCATCAACTCTGTGGTTTCATTACACCATATACTAACCTCGGTGCCATCTCCCTATCACTACAATGCTGATCTAGGCAGATCAGCTTTCACCTGAATTAGGGTTAATCTGAGCTTCATTCTTAGCACTTTAAAGCCCTTTTGTCTTCTTTGCAAATACAGATGGCTATTTTCTCGATATTTTTCAAAGGTTTTTCTCAAGCAAAACATCATGTTTTATGTTTAAAGCACCTACTGGACAAATTCTTCTGTGGATACTACTCGAAATCTTGACTTTTAAAAAGACAAGAAGGAATCATGGTTCTATACAGTCCCCTCATGGCTAATGAAAGAATCTCACACCAGGCTCTAATATTACTATTCTATGAACAAATTGACATATTTAAAACAAAAATTTTTAAAGCAACTTTTCCTTTTGAACTAGAAAAGTATAAGTTACATATTTATTTTCTCTTACATACTTATATACAATTTTCTCTTATGAGGTTTTATACTTACAAATCAGCCAAAACTATCCGTGTCCGTGTCACATTTTCTATGGTAAATTTAGTTTTCCCTCCTTTCCCGGCAATTCTTCCTATTGCCCTTGAAAGGTGGTCTCCTTTCAAAGGCTTTACTAAATTAAAAAAAAAAGAAAAAAAAGCTTGTCAGGGAGAGATTCAACAAATCCCAACCTTAGGCAACATCTAATTACATTTTACTTTTTATTCATCTAGCATTTAGGTACATGCACTGTGCTAAATGTTAGGAGAGATAAATAGAAAATATAGTGCCTGCCTATAAGAATCAAACACCTCCTATAAACACAGGAAGATATATATGCAAACAATTATACATGAAATTGAATATCTATGTAAGAACTGCACAGACAAGAGATAACATTCCTCAAAGGAAGAGGCAATGACTTCCCCTTGAATAAGAAATGCCAGCAGATAGCTCATACTTCTTAATAGTATGACTAGTGCAACTCAAAAGATCTGTTAGAACTCACGGGTCAAAGGAGCGCTTGATTTGGACTTTGAAAAAATGTGTGAGTGCAATTTTAATAGCAAGAGATTTAGGTGAAGGAAAAGGTGACATTCTAGATTTGGGGAACAATATAAGCAAAAAGAACAAACGCATGTAAGAACAAACTCTTTCTCTACTGCAGTGTTATTTCTAATTGTTATGTCACTGCTGAAACACAAGTCAAAAAAGGAAGATGATACATTTGAGCAGTTTAGCATACAAGGAAACCAAACTTAACTTTCAAAAGTTCATAAATACAGCAGAAAAAGAGCACTTACCATCTGTAACTTCAAAAGACTCCAGGAAGAGGTCATCTAACCTAATGAGAGCAAGTGCATCCTAAAAATTTAAAAAGAGGAAAAGTTAAAAGTTAATTTTATATTAAAATGCTGGGAAATAGGGAAGAGAAGTAAAGAAATACAGATCTCAAAGCAAAAAAAGTGTCAGTTATTTCTCCAAGTGTTAAAAAAATTATATGAAACTCCAAACCCACAGCTAAAGTTAAACAAACTAGAAACTCAATTTTCAAGAGATGCCAAATCCATGAAAACTTCATTCAGTTATATCACCACTTTAGAGGCAATGAGATCACTCACCTCCACCTGAAATCCAAGAATAAAAGCTTTCACAAAATCAACAGCTTTTGTCAGAGCACTTGCATCCTTGGTTTCTTTACAAGTCTGTAAGAAAACACAAAACACTGGGTTGAAGAATCAAGTGTTTACATAATTTTGTTTAGAACCTAAGTAGAAGAAAAAGTAAGCAAGTCTCTGAATTACTATCAACTCCATATACACAGACTTCCTCGGGCTCCACAATCTATGAACTTTCACTTCCAAATACTTCAAGATTGCCCAGCTGTCCTCAGTGGACTTTAACCAACAATCGCTAAGCATACAATCTCCTAGGCACCGGGGATACAAAGATAAAAGTGAGTGGTCCCTGCCCTTAAGAGAGGGTAAACAGGGTTAGGGAATAGACCCGTACTTTCACTGGTATAGGGAACTCCCATGTGAGTAAACTCCCTCCTACTAATGCTGGTCACCAGTCATAGATATTAAGTTGCCTAGAAGGCTGACAGGTCGGGCAACTTGCCTTAGATCCACACAGCTACTATCTGTCCAAAACAGGACTTGAAGGCAGGTTTTCCCAGCTCCAAGATCAATTCTCTGTCCTTCCAAAGAGGATATATAAAATATAAATAAAAAGTGCGGCGTGGAGTGACAGTCAGGGAGGGGAATAATGGTGTGCACAAAGGGAGCACTAACAACTGCAGGAAAGACTTCTTTTTTAATTTTTTTTTTAAGCAGGGCAATTGGGGTTAAGTGACTTGCCCAAGATCACACAGCTAGTAAGTGTGTCAAGTGTCTGAGGCCACATTTGAACTCAGGTCCTCCTGACTTCAGGGCCGGTGCTCTACTCACTGCACCACCTAGCTGCCCCAAAAAAGGCTTCTTAAAAGACATAGCTGAGCCTTGAAGGGAGGTAGGGATTCCAAGAATCAGGGTAAACAACAAGAGCATTCCAGGCAGAAGAGATGGGTTGTGAAGAGGCATGGAAGTGAGATACGGAATGTTATACACAGAGCACTGTAAATAGGAGAGTTTCTTTGGAGCACAGATTATGTAGGGGGTAGTAATGTATAATCATCTTGGAAAAGTAGGAATAGGGTCAGACCGAAAGGGACTTTAAATGTCAGAGAGCGTGTATTTTTTAAAAGCAGACACTTCCTTCTTTTGGCAAAGTAAAGTTTGCTTCAACCATAAAAATGCCCCATTCTAATACTAGAGCTTTATATATTTTTTAAGTATAGAAGCATATTTAATTGTCACACATGCTGAAGAACCTTCTCTGGGGACAGGAAACTGGGAGTAAATGAGCTGGTATTAATTCAAATAGGTAGCACTGAGCTGAATCTGACCACAGCTCCATCTGGTACATAAAGTTATGGGGCTTTGAAACAGCACAACCCATGACCATGCCTTCACAGATACCTACGAACACCCTAATGCATCAAGGAGGACATCTGGAAAAGGGACCAAGTGCTCTAGGTGTGCCACATTTTCCAGTCTAAACCAGTGTTTTTGTTGCACTCAATCTGCTGACTCTCAACAGACTCCCCTAGCACTCCAACACAGGCTGGGTCAATCCAAAATACAGCAGCCTTCCCCCTACCATCTGACTCCTTTAAAAAACCCTGCCAGCCGAATGTCCCTCAAATCAGGTCTTCCCCACAGCCCTGGTAGATCAAGCGGTGGCCCCAGGTAACCAATTTGCAATTCAAGTACTGCTTCTGCCCCTATCCCCCCACCCCTTCCAGGCCCCATAGTTCTCTTATTTTCACTCAAATCCATGGACCATAATTAATATTAGTATTGCTATTTGATCACGACAGGATTATTTAAGCCATAACATGATAGGAAGCAACTGAAAGTCAAGGTGAGAAGTGATACACTAAGGTATGTGCTACTTAATGTGGCAGAACCACTGAGCACTTGAGATGAACAGAAATGGAAGCAGAAGGCTTATGCTTTCTGCAAATAAAGTTGGGGCAACTCAAAAGAGTTCTTACAACTCATGGGCCAAAGCAGCAGAGCTATAGCCAAATCCTGGGGCTTAGCACACATAGGAAGCCAGGATCTCACACAAAAAATTATTCTGGTGGATGTAGTAAAAAGAATGGCCTGGAAAGCACAGATAACCCAGTCACAGCCAATAAACAGAAGGATTCTGGGAAGTAGGAGCTGCTCAAACTGTTTTAGATGAGCATCCCTTATGCAAACAAACCAAGTTAACCCTCTCTTCCCTTCCCTCTAAATCAAATCACAAGTATGAAGAGCAATATTTACGTGACTAAATGAAAACTCCACTATAAAAAGTGATTTCAAGGCTCACATCACAATCTTTCTCAGATTCACTAAAAGAGAAATATTTGTTCAACGTGAGTAGATTTGACTTCTAAAAAAATACCTACTATGTATACACAAAGCATATGAAATACAATTATAAGACATAGGGAAAGATGTGGGGAAAAAAACACAATTATGGAACAGCACTAAATAAAAGGAATTTAGTCAATGGAATATGAAATGACCAGATTCATAAAGGTAGTACAGATTTGAAATGTATGCTGAAAAATAAATGAATTTGGATCCTGCAGTCAGGAGGCATTTCTTCAGAGGAAGATTACAACATGGGTACAAATAAGGAGGAAGCAATGGTCAGGGAAAAGGTCAGAAAAATAATAAGTATACCAAACTACATGAGTGGACATCAAGTGTTTTAAGGTTAGAAAAGTGATTACCAAAAGTCTTAAAAAGCAGAGTGAGTTTTGACTCTCCACTGACTATAAAGACAACTCAGCAAAGGTTTCCAAGTTAAATCATCAAAAGAATCTTAGAGAATATTGAATGAAATGTCCTAACACACACCATATCCCTGAGGTCATCATTCAGCTGTTGCTCAGGAGTTTAGTATATTAACAAGGCAGGACACTCCAGTTTTGAACATCTCTACCCATGGAACAAGTTCTCTCTTAGAAAGTGCTGAATCTGATGCTTTAACTTCTGAAACCCACTGGTCTTCTTCCTGGCTTCTGTTGTTACAAGCTATTTTTAGTCTCTCTTCCAGATAAATATCTTCAAATATGTGAAAGGCTATTATGTTACATAATTCCACCCCATCTTTTCTTTTCAGTGAGTCAGGCAACAAACATTTATTAAGTACCCACTATGGTGCCAGGTACTGTTCTAAGCCCTGGGAATCAAAAGAAAGGTAAAAGACAACACCTGCTCTCAAAGAGCTCCCAATGAGGGAGAAAACATGCAAATAACTGGACGCTCAGTCTGAGAGTCTGAAAGGCAGTTGCAATTTCGAACCTGGAAGTTAGCAGAGGTTAAGGCTAAATAAATAGATCATAAGCAGCAAGTCAATTAGATCCACAGAAGCTGATGAAATCACTATCATAATAGCCCTTCACATCATGAAATAGTATAGCGAGAAAGGAGAATACCTAGACCCACAGTTAGCAGGCATGACCTGGATGAATATCTAGCGAAGACAGACTGAGAAGCAGCACTGAGAAGAGGTAATCAACAGTGTCAGTGGCTGTAGAGAGGTCAAAAAGGATAAGGAATGAGAAAAAGCCATTAGACTTGATAACTAAGAGATGTCAGTAACTTTGGAGAGAGCATTTGAATTTTGGTAAGTCAGAAGACAAAATAAATAAAGACAGAAGACGGAGTTAAAAAGTGAGAGGAAAGGAAGTGGAAGCATTTATTGTAGATGACCTTCTCAAGGAGTTTAGCCACAAAAGACAGGATAAACATCCCCATTCTTTTCAACTATTACTCATATGCTGTCTTTCCAATTCCCACACCATCTCTGAATGGCCACAATAAAGCAGTGTAATTCTAGTAGAATTAATCTGGTGGCAATGTTTAAGAGATACCAGAGGAACCTGAGATAAGAAAACCAGTCAGGAAGCTATTAAAACAATCGGGGGGGGAGGGGGGGGGAGGAACCTAGTAGTGAAAATGGAAAGGAAAAAAACTGTTTCCTTTTATATATTTAAAAGTATATTTTATGTAAGCATAAAACTATGTTTACATAATTTATTTTAAAGTATATTTAAAAATCTACCTGAAAGTCAGAAGTGCTGCAGTGGAGGTGATACCTGGTTCTTGAAGGCTATGCCAGCATAACCTCTGACCAAGGTGAAGAAAGCTTGGATTACAGGTAAGTGGCAAATGTTATGAAAGGACCAAACTAGTTAAGTGTGGAAAGATTGATCATGATCATGAATAAGCTGACCACTAGATGATGAACTCTTTGGACACGATGAAAAACAAGAACAAAAACAGGCCTTAATTCTCTGTAGATCCCTTCAAAGGGTCCAGACAGAGCCCTGTGGGACATCCACAGGGTGGGGACTGAGGGGGAAGGAATACAGGGGGTCCTAATAACCACAGTTTTTAGACCATTTAACTAGACACCATTGAAAGAACTAAACCACAATAACATGAAACTGTTGCTTTAATACAGGCCTGCACAATTTGGGGCCTGTGGGCTGCTTGCAGCATGCCAAAGGATTTCAGGCCACCCAAGAAAAATGTAGAGGAAAACATCCTTTGTATGTGGAGGAAATCCTTTGGTGTGTGCAGTCTGCAGGCTGTGTAGGTGTGCTTTGATAAAACCACAAATGGCAAAGGAAATTGCTGCTAAATGGAAAGATGTTTCATTGGAAAGATGTAGAAAACAATAATTCACTGTGCAACTCTAAAGCAATCCAAAGGCTTAAGAGCACCACCACCATCAACAACAAAAACAAACAAGGAACACGATATACTTTGAGAGAACTTCCACAAAGAACTGATAACGGTCTTCCAAATCTCATCTTTAAAATACCTCCTATGGATACCATAAGGCTTTTTGGATTAGAGAGTATCACAATCTTCAAAGAACCATAGTAAATGGAGAAATACAAGATGAATACAAATAGGATAAAAAACATGGGAAAATTAGGTGTTTTTCTTACCCTGATTTCTACATTCCTTGTCTTTAAGTTAAACCGTATCTGAAGTCCCAGGTGTTCTACAACAGGTGTAAATATTTTCATCCAGTTCTCTTTTAATGGGGTATATCTGTTGGCAGGCACTGGAATTTTCCTCATTTCATTTCTGCCACCCTATAACAAAGATGCACAATTAAGAAATAAGAGGAGATCCTCCTTATCTATTTTATGGAATAAAAACTAAATGTTCCATTTTAATGTAGTAAATAAATAAGACCACTAAAGTCTATTGCTGACTCCAGGGGTCATGGAGGTTATATCGGGTTCTTGAAGATTTCAACTACCAAAGTTGTTGCAGCTTCTATCACTAGACAGGCTTGTTCCTGGGTTCCAAAAATACACTGTCATCTGAGGACCACTACGTACATGCAAGGCACTAGAAACTAGGTGGTGGAGAAAGACATTTTTAAATGACATAGTCACTACCCTCCAGCGGTTTACAATCTACTGAAGAGAGATTACAGCATATAAATAAATAATACAAATAAAAATAATAGGAAGTGAAATCAGGGAGAAGGGTCAATGAGCTACCACCCGCTATCAATGCAGGTCAGCTCTTTCTCTGCAACTTACAGCCCTAGAGTGACCTAGATCACTAAGAGGTTAAGTGACATACCCAGTGCCACACATTCAAAGCAGAGACTTGAACCCAAGTTTTCCAGATTATGGCGATCAGCTCTATCCACTATGTAGTGTTGCCTCCGGCCTCCCCCAGACCCAGAATGAACGTCCCTTCTCCCCCACCCCACACACGTCTCTGTCCAGCAGCTCTGAAATGCAGCAGTCAGTTAATAATACACAGTGCTGCCTCTCCCTCTCATTCAATCCCCTGCAAATCTATCTAACTGTATTATAATTGACTGAAAATAATTCAGGTCACTCCCACAAAAAATAAAACAAATTACAATAAATTCTACGCTACAGGTGATTTTAAAACTCGCCTGATACTTCTTTCATCTCAGAAGTTGTTGCGTAGGTATGCAACTTCCCTACAGACAGCTAAAAAAAATAGCCACGAACCTTTTAGACTTCTCTCGTCTCAGTTGTTATTCAGATATATAACTTCTCTACAGACAGCTAAAGAAATAGTAGCCCATGTCCCTGTCTCTTAACATAGAGGCAATCCTTCCTTCAATCCCTACTATTAATTTCCTTCATGCAAAATTCATGCAGAGGATCCCTGAAACATTAACATCCCACCGAATAAATTCGCAAATGGCGTTAGAGTTTGGGGAGTCGGAGGGATTTTTGAAAGCCAGGGGCACTTATCCACCGAGGTTCTCATCCTTTGTGTCATGGGCCCCACCTTGGGCAACCTGGAGAAATCTGTGGATCCTCTCTCACACTATCGTTTCCATAGTACCCGGAACTGAAAACGGAAGCAAACTGCCTCGGCTCACCAGCCCGTCCTTTCTCCCCGAGCCCCTTCCGCCCAGGGTACGGGCCTACGCCCCGCCCCACCCTGTCCCGTCCCGGCTGGACAGTACCGAGAGTGCATCCCCGGACAATGGAGGAAAAACGGGCGTCTTGTGGGGCCGGGGTCCTTCCGTATCCATCTGGACACCGCTGTCGTGGCCCTCCGGCTGCCGCTCTTCCGCCCGCCGCTTTTTGCCCCGTTTGCCAGTTGTGCGAGAAATCTTGGTGAAGCCGTCCCCGTCCTCCGCCGCGCTTTGCGTTTCCATCGCGGCTTCCATCGCATCTGCCATGCTGCACAACAGGGAACTGCTACTCCCGATGTTTCCGGTTCTAGCACATGGAATGGGGCAAAGCGCAGGCGTGCGTCGAAGACCCAACAGTTCCCTTACGTCACTGGATACTCCACCCCCTTCTTCTGGCCTTCTAGCAGGCTGGCCGGCGTTGTGCCTAATCTCTTCATCTCTTCAGCACCCGAAGTCTTGATGTGAGCCCCACGGAATCTCTTTCCCCTGAGTGCAAGAAAGTCATGGAAAGAGTAAGAAAGGCAGCGTTTCGTCTGAAGCTGTGGACTGTCACAATAACTATCAGGCATTGATACCGACAACTAAATGAACTTTCTCAGGGTGGGGAGGCGGTGAGCGGAACGCGGCGTACGGCAAGCGGGAGGGTCAAACAGTCTCTTCCTTGGAGAGTAAGCAAAGACTCGTTTCCCAGTTAGCGACGGACGCTGTAGCTGGACGGGTCCTGACATGACGGCTTTCGAGAAGCCTCAAATCATCGCGCACATCCAGAAAAGCCTCAACTACACGGTGTTTGACTGCAAGTGGGTGCCCTGCAGCGCCAAATTCGTGACTCTAGGAAACTATGCCCGGGGCACTGGCGTCATTCAGCTCTACGAGATCCAGCATGGGGACGTGACGCTGCTGCGGGAGGTGGGTGCCGCCGGCCGGGCCTCCCCCGCCCTCGGCGCTGCCCCTCGGCCCGGGCTGACCCCCATCGTGGGTCCCCCCGAACCTCCTCCGGCCCCTCCGAGAGGGACAGCTAGTCAGTCAATAAGCATCGCTTAAGCTGTGCCAGTCACCGGGCTAAGTGCAAGGGACAAAAAAAAGGGGCAAAAGGCAGTTTCTGCCCTCACGGAGCTTACAGTCTAATGCGGGGAGTCAACGTGCAAACGTGTAAACAAGTTATACGCAAAATGAGTAGGAAATAATGAACAGAGGGAAAGCCCTGAAGTAAGGGTAGGGGAAGCCTTCCTGTAGAAGATGGCATTTTAGTTGGGATTTAAAGGAAGCCAGAGAGGCCTGTAGCAAGAGAGGAAGAGGGGAAGCATTCCAGGCGTGGGGGACAGCCAGAGAAAATGCCCCCAAACAAGATGGAGCGTCTAGTTTTTGGAACAGCCAGCCAGTCAGCGTCAGTGGATCGAAGAGTGAAGGGGTTAGACATAAGAAGACTGGAAAAGGCTTTGAATGCCTAATAGAACATTTCATATTTACTCCAGGAAGCAATGGGAAGCCCCTGGAGTTTATTAAGTGGAGAAGTGACATGATCAGACTTGCATTTTAGGAAAACCATTTTAGTGGCTTAGGATAGATTGGAGAGAGGGCTTGAGGCAGGCAGACCCTACTACAGTAGGCTATAGCAATAATCCAGATGTGCGGTGATGAGGGTCTGCACTAGAGTGCTGTCCATGTCAGAGGAGAAAAGGGGGAGTATTGGAGAAATGTTGCAAAGGTGAAACAGCTTGGATATGGGAGGTGAGCGAGTAGTGCTAGATGACTCCTAGGTGGGATTGGGAGGATGATGTTGCCCACTGCAGTAATAGGGAACTCGGCAGGCAGGGAGGGGTGGGGGTGGGAGTTGAAGCGGGGAAATTATAAGTTCAGTTTTGAACATGCTGAGTTTAGGGAAATGTTTGAAAGGCAGCTGGAGAAGCTAGACTGGAGGTCAGCAGAGAGGTTAGGGCAAGTTCAGTAGATTTGAGAATCTACTGGGATAGGTAGGAGGAGAACCTGGAGAAATTGGAGCCTTGAAAACCTATAGAAAAGAGGATAACCAATGGAATCAAAGGCTCCAGAGAGATTGAGGAAAATGAGGATTAAGAAAAGGCCATTAGCAGTTAAGCCCAGGAGGGCAGGAGAGATGTAGGACCAATAATTAAAGAGAATCAAGTGAGAATTTTTTTGTTTTTTTAGGAAAGAGTTATAGGCATGTTTATAGGTAGTAGGGAAGGAGCCAGTAGACTGGGAGAGATTGAAAATAAGTGATAGGGTAGAGATAATAGAAGAAGCAATCAATTAGAAAAGACATATGGAATGGGATCCCTTGAGCAGGTAGAATGGTTAGACTTGGTAAGGAGTAAGACTACTTCTTCATGTGAGACAAGGGTAAAGGAGGAGATAGTGGCAGAAGGCATCTAAATGATATGAAATGAAGAGGGTTGAAGAAGGACCTCTCAGCAAATAGTCTCAATTTTTCTGTAAAATAGGCAAGGTTCTCAGCTAAAAGAGTGGGGAGACAGGGAACTATGGAAGGCATGAGGAGGGATGAAAAGGTGTGGAAGAGCCACTGTGGAGAGTGGGATAGCGAGTTGATGAGGGAGATAGATAAGAGTAGGATTGCCTGGCAGCAGTTACATGATTTACTCCACCTTCATTCAGCGGCACATGTGTAGGAGTGAAGGTGGTAACGGTGGGAGTAATCGAAAGCTGAGGTTTGGCAGGGCACAACTAACAGTATGATAAAGGGGCTAGGGACTCAAAAGAAAAGGGCAGTGTTGGATTGAAATGGTTCACCAAAGGATCAAGATGGGGAAAAGAGGATAGAGTGAGTAGTGTAAAGGAGATAGCCTAGGAGAAGATTGAATAATCGAGAAGGGAGATCAAGATGTGGACAGAAAGTAAGGCTTGCTAAGGAAAGGCAGGAGGAGAGGTGGAAAGCCAATAGATTATCATTAGATAACTGAATTTCTAAATTCTTGAACATCGAAGTGCTGCATTTGTGAGTGATAACAAGATCTAGGGTATATGGCCATGTCTGTGTATGGTTGAAGTAGGGTAGAGGATTAGGTTCTGGAAAATAAGTAGGTTGAGGAACCAACAGGCTACAGTATTTGAGGGAGAGTTAATATGTATGTTGACATCCTCTACTATGAGGGCAGAAGTTGAGGAAGAAAGCAAAGTTGTGAGCCATGTACAGAATTCATTGAGGAAGGAAGGGGAGAAATACTGCCAACAGCTACTTAGGTTTTGCTTGTGTGGTAGGCCTGAATTGCATGAACCTTAAAGGAGAAGAAGTTACTTAGTGATGGAGGAAGTGGGAGAACGTGAAGGTAGCAATGGGGAGCAAAGAGTATTCCAGCTCCTCTACTTCAGCCAGTGAAAATGCACTCATTCATACTAGGAGGTGGGTGAGGCCAATTAAGGTTTCCCTTCCTTTCTTCCTTCCCCATCCCCTCTGATCTGGACAATTGCAACAGTCTCCAGATTACATCTCCTTGCTCCTAATCTATCCAATTCATCCTCACCATTGCTGCCAAGTTGATATCTCTTGCCTTTCCTCTAAGGTACAACTCTACCATTTAAAGCCTCCATTACCTGACTCCCAGCCTTTCAAGGTTTGTTTAATAGTATTCCTTATGTTAGTCTACTTTCCAGTTAAACTGTCCTACTTTTTGCTTTTCCTCATATGGAAAATTCCATCCCTGCCACTAGCTACAATTATTTATTGGAATCAACTCTGGTGGCACTTGACTATATATACTTTTACTAATCTCCTTAATTACTAGTGATCTCTCAATCTTGAGATTACTTTATGTATTTTGTATTTACTTATTTGCCTACCTGTTGGATTATGAAGCCTCACAAGATTGTAAACTTCCTGAGGGCAAGGACTGTTTTTTGGTTTTGCCTTTGTATGCTTAGTGCCTTGCACTTCTTAGGCACTTAGTAGGTACCTCTGTATATATAGCTATGCAGGGAAGGTGAAGCCTACTAAGACCTATCCAAGCCTTAGTAGCACCTGATTCTTCCAGGCTGAAACTGTTGTGTTCACAACTTGCCAGAAAACT
>JAQQSZ010005950.1:0-13735 GCA_028646595.1 Phalanger gymnotis | reverse complement strand
ACTGCCCAATAGCTTTAGCAAAATGTAAGTCAGGTGACTGATTAGAACCAGTTCTAATCAGAGCTGTGATCTAGCAGAGACCAGGCTTCTGGTCAGGTGAAAGGTTAGAGGCTTGTACAGATGTTTAAACAAGCCATTTGAAGAGGGCATGATGTAGGCAGTCAGGGAGTTATATCTGGTCAAAAAAAAAAAACCCTGAGGGACAGATGTTGCCAGCCTGGTTCTTGGGGAAATGAGTTAGGACATAATCAATAGCCATAGAGGGAAGTTATCTCTTTAAGAGAAGGAGATAATGGCTCTCCCTCATAATGAGTTGGTGGGGGAGTATGGAAAAGAACCTCTTCAAATTCCCAGAAGAGAGAGATAGAGTATACACAAATCTAAGCAATTATCCTCTACACTAGTTAGAGAAGCTTCTCTGGGCAAAAGCTAGACATGTTGTCACTGAAGCTGGTGACTGCTGGGGGCTTCTTTCTAACTTTGCCCCAGGTCCTGGGATTAGCTGCTGCTGCAGTATCCTGAAGCTTCTAAAGGGATCAAGACCAACATGATGGCAGTTTACTGTGTCTAGTCACTCACTAAGCCTTCTCCCAGTACCTACACAGATACATAGCTCAGCTCTGTACCTCATTTCCAAAGGCTCTATTTACACACACACCCTCAGATCAACCTGCCATTTATATCACCAATGAATGAATGAGCAGAGATGAAAGTGAGGCAATCTCATGAAAATGCTGGGCTAATAATTCCCTATATTCTGAAATTACCTCCTATCAACCTATCTTCTTTTAGAGGTCCATACTGCATCTTGGTTAGAAACCCTTTCCTACAGAAACTGCTACTGAGGTCCTTTGAATCCATGAGAAATTCAGGTCACAGAGACCGGACATTGTAGCATAATAAATGGAGGTTATCCTTGCTAGGAAACTGTGATTCCACCAGCTTTGCAACCCTCATTACCATTTCTTCTTTCCTTTGGGGCACATGTTTATTTTCAGAAGTGAACAGTCTTCCTTGTCTCACACAGGTTTCTAGGCTCCAACTACTTCCCCAGGCTTTCCCACTCAAAACATCCATAATGAATTCAGAATCTGGTTTTCTACTCTCTCCACCATCCTGCTCCCACATGCATATGATATGCAGACCTGGTATGTTTTGGTCTTCTGGGGTCACGTTTTATAAAGCAGTAGACCTTCTGTGAGTTTATAGAATGAAGGCCAGCAGATCGAGGTCTCCATTTCCGCCTACGCAGGTAAAGGATACGCTTGTTTGAATTCAGGCCAGCAATTCTGCTTTTGTTCAATACAGCCCAGACTGAATGATAGACAGTCAGCTGTGACTCAGCTCAGTGTAAACTCTGGCTGGGGGAACTGGCTTGATATAGGACACAAGACGTGTGTCAGCAAGTTTGAGTCAGGATGTAAAGACTGGAAAGGGGGAAGGCAAGTTGAAAACGCTAATGGTCATGCAGATACAAATGTCTCCTGGTGACCATATCTTCTCTGGCTTTAGCCTGCAGATGGTGAGGATCCTCCTCTTCTTCTTTTCCTTCACTCTGGTTCTGCCATGAGATCAAAGAAAAGGGAAATGGACATTTTGTAGGATCCCTGCATACCACTCCATTGAAAATAACTAAGCTGTGGCAAGCAGTTCCAGGGATCATCTTGTTCCCAAGTTAAGCCCTTTATACTCTGACGAGAAGTCAGTAGCTTTCCTAGAAAGTACAGTGGCTGGTTGAGAAATCTCCCTCTAACAACTACATTGAAAGACAGGTTTTCCAGGAAACATTGACTGCCTCAGTTCCCCTTCCTTAGAAGAATGGTAGAAAGTAAGAGAGAGTGGTGAGGAGGGAGATAAGGTGGCTTACTTAAACCACAAGTGTTGAGTGTTACTGCTGATGTCTTTTCCCATTGTACAAGCCAAAAAGTTGGTTCACCAAGCCCCCTATAAGGGTTGGCAAAGGCAGAGTCCACTATGCACTGTGCTTGAAGGACTGTGCCCTCATTGGCCAGTTCCCCATTTTTACTTGATATCACAACACTTGTAAATGTCAGTAAATTGTCCTTGGTCTTTACTACTATTATGAAGTGTGATTTGTTAATTATTGGATCTAAGTGGAAGTGGAGAATTTCCAGTGGGATGAGGGCAATTAGCCAAAAAGAGTATCTAGCTAGTGCCTGAGATTAATAGGGAAAGCAAATCCTTTGAGCAGAGATTACACACACACACACACACACACACACACACACACACACACACATACATACTCACGCACCCATTACATGGAAAAAGAAGGTGTTACATCTGATATCCTTGGTTCTTCATTGTGAATTTTTTAACTGAGAGGAGCCCAGTTCCTTTCAGTCTTTCCTCTGCCAAGACAGGAGGAGTAGACAGACAGTTAGACAAACACAGACAGAGTCAAAGATTGAGAGGCGATGAAACAGAGTCAGAGACAGGGAGAGGCAAAAACAAAGACAGATTCACCCAGAGAATGAGAGACACAAAGAAACAGACAAAAACAAAAGTGGCATTTCCTGAGCATGAGCCAGCAATGACCACCCCCTCATGGGAAAAGAATGAGGCAGTACCCTTGCAGCCAGAAGCCTAGTGACCACACAGGGTAAGGTCACATAGAGCCATTCATCTGCCCACGGTGGAAAAGTTCCATTCCCCACTGTGCCAGATGGTGGGAGCAGGGGCCGTTGGATAGGGGGGAGGGGAAGAGAAGGGGGAGCTTTTGAAAGACTGGCCAGAACTAGAATGCCTCCAACTGTGAGGACTTCTTCCTCCATCTACTAGAGCCTTCCCCTCTAAAGTTACTTTAACTATGAGATGCTTTGTATATAATTATTTTGAGTATATTTGTATTTATTAACTTGATATGCTGTATATATTTTTATGAGAATTTGTTGTCTCTTCTGTTAAGACATAAGCTTGCATGTGGGGATTGTTTCATCCTTTAAATTTATATGACTAGCGCAGTGTCTGGCACATAGTCAGTGATTAATAAATACTTGGTTGATTTATTAATCTCTCTTGGCCTCCAATTCCTCATCTGTAAACTGAAGGGGCTGGCCTTGTTGATCTCTATGGTCCTTTCTAATTTGAGGTCTGTGATCCTATATTTCTATGAGCTATTCTATATATCTCCCCCATCAGAATATAGGTCCCTTAAGAACAGGGACTATTTTTCTCTTCTTTGTATCTCCAGTGCTAAAACCAGTGCTTCGTGCATAGTAAGTGCTTAATAGATGTCCATTGACTCATGGACTGACTGATCTCTGACCTTCCTTTGGGAACATGTTGAATCCCATATAGAGGAACATAAAGTACTCCCCAGACCAGGAATGATGCTTCCATATATCTCATCCTTAACGTCAGAGTTTAGACCCCACTGGAGATGCAATTGTCTGATCAGTTTGTTTCATCTCATGGTTGTGACATGGCACCAGAATTTCATTTTAGGCCAGTCTACCAAGTGGAAATTAAGGGAAAATCCTCTCTTTGGAAAAGGAGCTTATAGTCTGGATCAAAATCCAAGTGAGTATAAAGCAGAAGTCAGGCCAAGTCAGGAAGCCAGGTTTCCTGGGCACACCCAAATCCAGGGGGTGGGCCGGAGATTGATTTCAAGCCAGGGAGGTCTGCACAGGATCAGGGAGCATGCCACCAGGCATGTTGGGGAAATGACAACTTGTCTGATGCAATCTAGCTCATCCAAACTTGACCTTTTCTGGCAATGGCCAATGTCCCTTGTGCTGCCACCCTGTCCAGATGGATTGGCAACACCAAGGGCCAGATCTCCCAGCCACCGTCCTCCTCACTCAGCCACAGCCTCAGAACGGCCCAAGCCAATGTTGGGTCCTAAATAGAGAGCTGCTGCCTGTATCATAGCGGGGTACTCCCAAGTCTGGGTTCTCCTTACTGCTGTAAAAACAGAGCTGACCCCTCTGTACCCAACAGAGAATTTTTAATTGGCCTAACTGTCAACAACCATCCCTGGCTGGGCTGGTGGCAACAGATGGAAATAGGGGAGATGAGAAGAGGAGGGGGAGGTGGACAGGAAGTGGGGAGGACCATTCCAGGTCTTTGGAGAATGCTGGGTAACAGGGAACAAGCACAGGATGCTTTATTTACAGACTCAGCCTGGAACCAGCAGAACAGTTCTCAGCTTAGCTAGCTCTTTTAGGAGGCTGCAAATAGCACTGAGTGAGGAGGGGCAGAGCTGTGGCCTCGGGGCCAGGTAGGCTGTGATCGCCTGATGAGTGAGACACCGTGCTTGTTCATTAGCAAGGCTGGGGCCCTTTGAATCGACCCTGTTTGCCCAGGCTCATTATCTGCCAATCCCCAGGGAGCACAAGGGCCTGACTATACTGTTCATTTCCCACCCTCTCCCTTCTTCCCGAAGGTAGGAGGCTTTGGGGCTCAAAGCCTAGGCTAGAGTCACCCCTGTGGCCAGAGGTAGGGACATCACTCCTATTCAGAAAGAACTAGAGCTGGAAGGGACCTTAGAGGTTGTATGTCCACCCTGGTCATTTTTTTTTTGGACCACACCTGTGATCTCATATGTATAGAGAACTCTCACTGAGAAAATTGTCTCTACCAATGCACATTGATACTTTGGTACTTTGCTCCTATAGGCTTAGAAGGTTGAAGTAAAGTGACTTACCCAGTATCATACAACCAGGATGTCAGAGGCAGGACTTGAACCCAGGTCTTCCTGACTTCGAAAAAGACTCTACTATGCCAGGCTATTTCTCCTCCTCATTTTACAGATGGGTAAACTAAGGCCCAGAGAGGTGATGTCATTTTCCCAAGGTCACACAGTGTATAAGAGGCAAAGCTGGGTTTAAATTCAGGTCTTCTAACATTAAATCCAGTTCTCTTTCCATGATCTCACTCTGCCCTTCTCCCTCAAAGACACACTTATTCATCGCCTGGGAGATAAGGTAATGGATATAGTGACAGATATGGAGTCAGAGGACCTGAGTTCAAATTCTGACTCTGCCATTTACCTGGGTGATTTAGAACAAGTTACTTCAGTTCTTTGGACCTTTCTATAAAATAAGGGGGTTAGATTAGGTGACTTCTAGGATCCATCCCAGCTCTCTTTCTATGATCTTGTCATTGTAAGAGAATCTGTACTCACCAGATCCTCCTTGAACGATAAATGCAAATTTCCAGAAAAAGGGAGGGCAATGGGGGCATATGTGACATTCAGGTCGGTAGATAGAGAATAGGACCCACTATGGTTCTCATGATTCTGGGATAATGGACTTAGAGGCGGAAAGGACCCTACAAGTCACCTAGACTAAGGCTCTTATTTTACAGAAAAGAAAACTAAATCCCAGAGGTGAAATATCTCACACAGATTAATAATTAGCAGAGTCAGGATTCGAATCCAGGTCCTCAGATTCTAAATCCAGCTGAGCTCCCTCAACATCCAGGACATAATTCGAATCCAGGTCCTCAGCTTCCAAATCCAGATGGGCTCCTTCACCATCCAGGGCACAATTCAAATCCAGGTCCTCAGATTCCAAATCCAGATGGGCTCCTTCACCATTCAGGGCAATGGAAGAAGAAATGACACTAAACCACAATCAGGGAGATTTCAAGATAAAGAAGAATTATCCAGCTATACTATGTAGGACTTTAAACAAATGGTGACATGGCTCTTGGAAGGAGGTGGGGCTAAATCTGTGTGCCTAGACTGTCTGAGCAATAGGGCACAGGGGATGGAATGCACTTTTGTTAAAATAACAATTTTCTTTTTTATTATAAACTTAATCATCAACAAATGCAAACATTTTATCTCTAGACATGAAAGCAATAAAAAGAGCCTTTAGAGATTCTTTTATGGGGACACCAAGGACAAATTGTCCACTCTACGGGAGAGCTCTTATGGATGCAGTCCAGTATGGACGCTGGAGGCAATGCCTGATGAACCATACAGAAGGGCTTTAATTGTTTCATGGGCTAGGGGAGCTGAGGGAGGTTGCCTGAGCTGGATTGGAGAAGAATCAAAATGGGACTAGGAGGACAAAGCAGATTCTCAGTGTCAGATCCAAGCAGAACAGGAGGGACATCCTGGGAGGCATCCCAGCAAGGATCAAGAGGAAATAGCTGAAGGACTAAGGAAGCCATCGAAAGGTTCCCACACCCGATGTCCATTCCATTGGAACTGTCTCTGACCATACAACACCAACAGTATCTTGGCACTCTTGCCTTTGTCCCAGATTAAAGTCTGACCTATAATCAAGAGTATAGGTTTATTGGGCTCTTGAAGATCACCTAGTTCCTCCTCATTTCACAGATGATAACACTGATATTCAAAAATGTTAAATAGCTTGCCCAAGGTCACATTGGTGGTGTGAGCAGAGATGTGAATCTAAGTCCTTTGACCCCAAATCAACCAGCAAGCGTCTTTTTTTTTATTTTTTCCACTTAATAACATTTTATTTTTTCCAATTACATGTAAAAATAGTTTTCAACATTCACTTTTATAAAAACTTGAGTTCTAAATTTTTTTCTCCCTCCCTCCGTTCCCCACCCCTCTCCGTGAGACAGCAAGCAATCTTATATAGGTTATACATGTACAATCATATTAAATGTATTTCCAAATTAGGCATGTTGTGAAAGAAGAATCAGAACAAAAGGGGAAAAAAACACAAAAAAGAAAAAATAGTATGCTTCGATCTGCATTCAGACTCCATAGTTCTTTCTCTGGATGTTATATCATTAAGGCAGAATTCATGACTTCAAAGATAACCATGAATATGCCTGAATGGTCCAGAATTGCAGGATATAAGGAATTCTCTAAGTAGAAGGCAGAGGAGTTAAAGTATTTATTGAAACTCAAAAGTAGCAGACCCACGGACCAGTGTCCCCAGTTCAACATCCTGGCAAGAACCTTCCAAAATCGGTATGCCCATCTCACAATAGTGACCAGGAGGCTACAGAAAAACATTATGGCAGCAAGCCAAGCCATACTGGTGCTTCCCACCCCCCCAATGCCAGGGCCTTCCAGCAAGAAGACCACCCACTGGCCTCAAGCCCCTGCTCAGCACGCTCCAGTCTCCATGAGGGTTAGTCCTGCTTTTTTTGCAGTGCCTGCCACTGTCACCGCTGCTTCCACCGCAATCTCCAAGCTGTGTTCCAGCTAGCTGACTGCTTCCTCTCTCCTTCAGCTCTTAACTGCCCTCACTAACTGCCTCACCAACTCCATCTTAGCTCTGCTCCAACCATTCCTCAAGCTCTTCCCACCACAGGCTTCATGTCATCACATGGACCAGAACTCAGGTGCCTACCATTGGCTCCAGTCCTAGCCACTCACCCCAGGACCCTGAGAGCCCCGCCCCTGAAGCCCACTCAAATAGGCGGGGAAGATCTTTCCATTCACTGATTGCCTTTACAGATGTGGATAGCTTTTCTATCACAAGTCTTTTAGAATTGTCTTAGATCATTGTAATACTGAGAAGAGCTAAGTGTATCAAAGTTAATCATCTCACAATGTTGCTGTTACTGTGTCAGCAAGCATCTTTTAAGTGCCTACTGTGTGTCAGGTACCCTGTACAATAAAAGCACTGTGCATACAAAGACATGAACAGCGATACAGGTATGTGCTGTACAAGATAATCTTTCAAGTATCTTCTCCCTCTAATATTCTGTAATTCTGCTGAAAAATTATAAATTAGAGCTTTGTCTGTTAAGCAGAGCTGTCCAAAAGGAGAAGTGGCTCTCTTAGGAAACATATACTCCCCATCTTTGGAATCTCTTCAAGCAGAGACCTTGTCAAAGATGACTTGTCAAAGCTGTTCTAATGTTGAGGGTTTCATGGCAATGACATGGAATGATGCAAAGCTCACTAGCTTTGAAGTCAGAGGAGTTGGGTTTAAATCCTGATATTACTTGTGTCATCTTGGGCAGGTCATTCAAATACAGTGTGTAGTGGAAAGAATGCTGGATTTAGGGTCAGAAAAATTGGGTTCAGTCCCAGTTCTGCTACTAGCTACCAGTGTGACCTTAGAAAGGAATAAAACACGCATTTGGACAGCACGTACTGTATGTCAGACACCATGCTAAATGCTTTACAAATGTCATCTCATTTGATGCTCATGACAGCCCTGGGAGGTAGGTGCTATTACTGTCCCCATTTTACAGGTGAGAAAACTGAGGCTAGGTGAAATGACTTGACCAGGGTCACACAGCTACTAAGTATCTGAGGTAGAATTTGAATTCAAGTCTTCCTGACTCTAGGTCCACAGCTCTATCCACTATATCATCCAGCTGCCTCTTAGATTAGTCACTTTATTTATTTAGATCTCAGTTTCCTCATTTGTAAAATGAGGAGGTTGGATTATTTTAAGAGATTCTTAACCTTTTTGTGTGTCATGGTTCCATTTGGCAGCCTGGCAAGTCATGTGAATCCCTTCTCAGAATAATGGTCTATTGACTACCTTCATAATTGAAGGAAACGGTAAAGTTCAGTTAGAAGTTGGTGAAAACAAAGATGTAATGTATTTCTCATCAAGGTTTATGGGCTCCCTGAAATCTTGACCCCAGGCTAAGAACCATGGGACTAGATCATGTCTGAGATCCCTTCTAGTTCTCAAGCCTATGACCTTATGTTCTCTGAACCTCAGTTTCTTTTTCTGAAGAATGAGCTCATGCTGGATAACCTCTAGGGTCTCTTCCTGCTCCAAATCTGTGATCCAATTATCTATAATGTACCTTCTAACTCTCTACTAAAGGATCTGTAGACTAGAGGCAGTTAAGTGGTTCAATGGATAGAGTGTTTGACCTGGAGTCAGGATAGACTTCAGTTCAAGTCCAACCTCAGACACTTACTAGCTGTGTGACCATGGTCAGATCATCTATCCTTTGCCTGAGTTTTCACATCTCCAAAAATAAGGCTAACATCTACTTCCCAGGGGTATTGTAAAGATAGAATGAAATACTTATTTTACAAAACACTTTGCAAATCTTAAGATATGCATATATTGTGATGATGATAAGGCATAAATACTAGCAGAGAGACCAAATGCATCTTACTTCCAGTCTTACGTTATCTTCTACCCCGGAAAGTGATTGATGCTTCAGCTGTGTGGTGTGAACCCTGATTTCTGATCTGAAGCCCAACTTCTCACCACAGGCAACACTCCCACCCCATCCCCAGTTGTCTTTGGCCTATTTGTTATTTGGAAGCAAACAACAGACAGGGATGATCTAAATCACAGCTCCATGGACAATGAGGGCAGAGACCTCTCAGATGAATTCAGTGTCCATTGGTTTCATTCAGAGTCATTAGGCAGGCTGAACATTCAGCTCCTGTTTGTGAATTTCATGGATTGCTGGAGGTCATTCAGTAATGAGAAAGGGAGAGGAGGGCGATTAGTTTTTATCAGACATTAATTGGCTGAAATTGATTACTTATTCTGTATTCCCAGTGTATTCCGGATTTTATTCTCCTTATTCAAAAGGCGTCTGTGCTGGGCACTGAATATGGTTTCCTTCTGCCCAAGTGGAGAATTAAGTAATAACAACCATCTCAGATTTATAGGCGCTTTACAGTTTACAAAATGCTTTCCTTCTGACAATCCTGTGAGGTAGGTTATGTAAGTATTATTATCCCAGATTTATAGATGGAGTCTCACAGAAGTTGAGTGACTTGTTCACCTTCGCACAACAAGGAAGAGGGAGAGAGAGAACTAGAATACAGTTCTTCTGCCCCCAAATCCTGTTTTCTTTCCATTACACCAAGTAAATCAATATAGCCACCTGGTCAAAAGAGAACTAGACAGAACCTCAGCCACATTTTTTTTCCAGGAGCAGTTAACCAAATTTTAAGCACAAGCCTCCAGCCACTACTATTTAATTCAATGAAATTCAAAAGATATTTATTAAATATCTAAAATATTTAAAAGCTCTGTGCTAGGCTCTAGAGATAGAAAGACAAAACTGTCTCTGACCTGCCCTACAGGAGCTTACATTTTACTGGAGATCCAAGAGGTTCTCTGAAGGGGAGAAAAAAGAGGAAATCATGGTATCATAGGGTTTTTACTCACTTTTTTCTTAACGTTCTTTTTTTATTTTAAGTTCCAAATTAGCATCCTAGATTTTCACTGTAGAAAGGACATCAGGAAAGCATCTGTTCCACCCTGGCTTTAAAAATAAGTTTTTTTAATCTCAGGGTTAAAAGAGACCTCAACGGTCATTTAGTACAGCCCTGTACCTGACCAGAAATACCCCAAAAGACATCGCTGTCATATCATTATCCAGATTCTGATAGAAGACATTTCAGAGATATAGAACAAATTGCCTAAGACAAGAGCCTATTGTGCTTTTGGACAGCTCTGATTATTTGGGACAGGTCTAATGATTATTTTTCTTCATATCAAGGTAGAATCTACTACTCTGCAACTCTTATCCATTACTCCTAGTTCTGCCTGCTGGGAACAAGCAAAGCAAGTCTAATCTTTCTTCAACAAGACAGCCCTTCCTTTGCTTGAAAACATTGATCAAGCCTTCTCCTTGTATCTCCTCTTCTCCGGGCTAAACATCCATTTGGATAAGCATGGTTTCCAGGGCCTTCACCATCCTTGTCATCCTCTGAACATAATCTAACTCATCAATGCCCTTCCTGAAACATCCAGATCTAAACACAACACGCCAGATGTGATCCCACCAGGGCAGAGGACAGGGAGATGATTATACCTCCCTAATTCTGACCACTATGTGCCCACTTGACTAACGGAGCTTTTTGTTTACTTAGACAACCCCTCTCCCTGCTTTTTTTTTAATCTGCTCTGCTGATTCCTCACATCTCCACCCTAATCCTATAAAGTTTGTCATTTTCACCCTAGTTTAGGGCTTTGCATTTATCTCTATTAAATATCATCTTGCTAGATTTAGTGCCTCATTCTAGACTGTTGAGTGCCTTTGGGTTCCCAATTCTGCTCATGGGTATGTTAGCTATCACCCCTCCAGCTTCCATGTCATCTATACGTTTGATAAGCTTGTTATAGTTCCTTTCAGGTCTAAATAATGAGGAGGAGGAAGAGGAAGAGGAAGATAGTTATATAGTGTTTTAAGGCTTGTAAAGCATTTTACCCAATTAAAATTTACCCATGTGAATGTAAATGGATTCATTTGATACTCCCAATGACCCTTTGAAGAAGTATTATTATCTTCACTTTACAGATGAAGAAACTGAGGCTGAGACAAATTAGGCAACTTGATTAGGGTCGAATAGTAAATGCCTGAAGCAAAATTTGTGACAATGTCCTGACTCTAAGTCAAGACTACTTATGACCCTACGAGTATTAGATAACAAAAATGATGCATGTAGAGGAGGGAAGGACATGGACACTTCAAGAGGAAGCAGATCCTTGTACTCCAAGGAATCATGATGTTGATACATAGGTACCATGGGGAGAGGAGATATCTGGTAATGATCAGAAGAATACATGGAAACCAGTGGTGGTTGGTGTCTTACTACTGAGGAGTAACAAAGCAACTATTTGGTGAACTAAGGTAAAAGATATCTGCCTTTGATCCATCATGGAATGGAAAAGCTACTGAGACAGGCTCAAAATGGTGACAACTATCCACCACTACTACTATTAATAATATGGGAACAAATTTCCCTTTCCAGAAGGAATCTAGAAAACATTGTTCAGGATAATGACATTCTACACAAGAAAACATAAGGGCACTAATGTTACTTTTGGTTCTACTGGCAATCGAAGGTAAAAGGTTTCAGAATAAAAGTAAAGAATGGACTTATAATTTGGTGTCCGAGAATGGAATTTGGATTTTGGGACTGTGAATGGCTTAAAATATTGGAATGGCCATCAATGGAGTGTAACTGAGGGCCATAAATCTTAGAAGAATTTCATCAAAAGGGCTTGAAACTGAAAATGGAGGTGGTGGGAGAATTGCCCTCCTGTATCTGCTGGATCAGATATGATAGAAAGTAGCAATAGCACATGGGAAGAATAGCAGAAGAAAGGTCCAGTGGTCCATAGGGGACAGTGGCCGAGAAAAGAGGCAGCAGCAAAACACACAAACTGCACAAAATGTGGGCAATAAGCAAGGTGAACTTAAAATAGTAACACAAAAGAGTTAATTACATTTCTCAGATATTACTGAGCTTTGATGGGGTGGGAATAACTTCTGGAATGTGAATTTCGAAGGGTACATGTTATTCAACCATGATGAAATAGATAAAAGGGACAGTGGAGTACCAGTATATATTAAGAGGACATAGCCTTTCCAGGAACCCATGGTGGAATGCAAGGCAGAGAGCATATAGTAAGAATCAGTAGAGAGAGAAACAGAAGTGACATCGTTGTCAAGAAGTATACCGTGTGATCCAAGACAATTCTGTAGGACTTATGATGAAAGAGACTGTCCATCTCCAGAGAAGGAACTGGTAGAGACTGAATGCAGATCAAAAATATTTCTTCTTTACTTTCTTTATTTTTCTTGAGTGTTTTGTCTGTGCTTCCTTCCACAGAATGATTTATATGAAAATGTGTTTTGTATGACTATACACATATAACCTAGTTAAAATCGCTTGCCTTCTCAATGAGGGAGGGAAGAAAGGGAGGGAAAGAGTTTCGAATTCAAAATTTGGGGGGGGCAAGCCAAGATGGTGGCTGGAAAGCAGGGACTTGCTTAAGCTGTCCCCCAAATTCCTCCAAACACCTGTAAAAATGGCTCTGAACAAATTCTAGAGCTGCAGAACCCACAGAATAGCAGAGGGAAGCAGGTCTCCAGCCCAGAACGGCCTGGATGGTCACTGGGAAGGGTCTATGGCACAGTGCTGGGAGTGGAGCACAACCCAGTGTGGGCCATGCCAGGACATACCAGACCAGGAATTGTCCCGGAGTGGGCCTTAGGGCCATGAATCATTGAGCTGTGGCAGTTACCAGACTTCTCAACCCACAAATTCCAAAGACCATGGAGCAGCTTAGAGGGAAAACTTCTAGATCGAGTTAGAAAGCGGTCCAGCCCCAGCTTTGGGAGTAGCAGAGGTAGTGCAGCAGTGGTATTGGCAGTAGCAGGAAGCTCCTGCAGCTGCTTCCAGAGTCCCTGGCTCACACAGTAGGAGGAATCAAGTGGGCAGACCAGAGCAGGAGTGCAGGGCTCGCTTTGTCCTGCTTGGATCTGGATCACAATCCTGGTTGGTGGTTCTTGGGGGAGGAGGAGCACTGCTGTGGCAGAGCTTGCAGTGACAGTGGAGTAGAAGTAGCTCTGAAAACAGCAGCACAGCCCCTAAAGCTTGGGACAAAGCACTCTCTACAAGCAGTCACACCCTGACAAAAAGCTCAAAGTCAAGTAGTTGGCTGGGAACATGAATAGGCAGCAAAAACAGACTTAGACTCAAATTCTGGAATCTTTTTGTGGTGAGAAAGAAGATAAAAACATACAGCCAGAAGAAGTCAACAAAGTCAAAGAGCCTACATCAAAAGCCTCTAAAAAATATGAATTGGTCTCAGGCCACAGAAGAGCTCAAAAAGGATTTGGAAACACAAGTAAGAGAAGTTGAGGAAAAATTGGGAAGAGAAATGAGAGAGATGCAAGAAAACCATGAAAAACAAGTCAACCACTTGCTAAAGGAGACCCAAAAAAATACTGAAGAAAATAACACCTTAAAAAAATAGACTAACCAAAATGGCAAAAGAGCTCCAGAAAGCCAATGAGGAGAAGAATGCCTTGAAAGGCAGAATTA
>JAQQSZ010005949.1:0-13735 GCA_028646595.1 Phalanger gymnotis | reverse complement strand
GTGAAATATCTCATTGGAAAAATCACTGACCTGGAAAATACATTCAGGAGAGATAATTTAAAAATTATCGGACTACCTGAAAGCCATGATCAAAAAAAGAGCCTAGATATCGTCTTTCAAGAAATTATCAAGGAAAACTGCCCTGATATTCTAGAGCCAGAGGGAAAAATAGAAATTGAAAGAATCCACTGATCACCTCCTGAAAAAGATCCCCAAAAGAAAACTCCTAGGAATATTGTAGTCAAATTCCAGAGCTCCCAAATCAAGAAGAAAATACTACAAGCAGCCAGAAAGAAACAATTTGAGTATTGTGGAAACACAATCAGGATAACACAAGATCTAGCAGCTTCTACGTTAAGGGATGGAAGGGCTTAGAATATGATATTCTGGAGGTCAATGGAGCTAGGATGAAAACCAAGAGTCACCAACAAAGCAAAACTGAGTATAACACTCCAAGGCAAAATATGGATTTTCGGTAAAATAGAGGACTTTCATACTTTCTCAGTGAAAAGACCAGAGTTGAATAGAAAATTTGACTTTCAAATACAAGAATCAAGAGAAGCATGAAAAGATATGCAAGAAAGAGAAATCATAAGGGACTTACTAAAGTTGAAATGTTTTGTTTATATTCCTACATGGAAAGATGACGTGTATAATTCATGAGACCTCGGTATTAGGGTAGCTGAAGGGAATATACATATATACATAGACAGAGGGCACAGGGTGAGTTGAATATGAAGGGATGATATCTAAAAAAAATCAAATTAAGGGAGGAGAGAGGAATATATTGAAAGAGTGAGTAAGGGAGAGATAGAATGGGGTAAATTATCTCACATAAAAGTGGCAAGAAAAAGCAGTTACGTTGGAAGGGAAGAGGGGGCAGGTGAGGGGGAATGAGTGAATCTTGCTCTCATTGGAATTGACCTGAGGAGGGAATAACATACACACTCAATTGGGTATCTTACCCCACAGGAAAGAAGGAGGAAGGAGATAAAAAATGGGGGATGATACAAAAGAGGGCAGATGGGGGAGGAGGTAATCAAAAGGTAATCAAAAGCAAACACTTTTGAAAAGGGACAGGGTCAAGGGATAAAATTCCATAAAGGGGGATAGGTTAGGAAGGAGCAAAATATAGTTAGTCTTTTACAACATGAGTATTGTGGAAGGGTTTTGCATAATGATACACATGTGGCCTATGTTGAATTGCTTGCCTTCTTAGGGAGGGTAGGTGGGGAGGGAAGAGGGGAAAGAATTTGGAACTCAACGTTTTAGAAGCAGATGTTCAAAAACAAAAGTTTTTGCATGCAACTAGGAAATAAGATATACAGGCAATGGGGTATAGAAATCTATCTTGCCCTACAAGAGAGTAAAGGAAAAGGGGATGGGGGGGGTGACAGAAGGGAGGGCTGACTGGGGAATGGAGCAATCAGAACATATGCTATCTTGGAGTTGAGGGGAGGGTAGAAATGGGGAGAAAATTTGTAATTCAAAAAAAGTAAAACAAAACAAATGCTAATCTGCATTATTAGCATTTTCTTCATCACTTTCAAATGTCTAGACCAGAGGTGTTCTGCAAAAGTGACTGAAATGTAAATAGGAAATGTTTAACAAAATAAATAAAAACACAAAATTACAAAAAAAAAGTGTCCGTGTGGACAGATGTGGACATGATTTTATGTATACATGTGACTAAGACATTAGTGGGATAGATCATATTTGTGAAATTATGCTACTTTTTCAGTGATTATAATATGATTCCTCCCACAAAGCCTCAGGTTTAAAGAATAATAATAACAATAACATCAACTAGCATTTATATAAAGCTTTATGGTTTGCAAAGCATTTTATAATTATTTTATCCTCAGAATAACCCTGGGGAGGAGGAAAAGAGGAAACTGAGGCAAACAGAGTTTAAGTGACCTATCCAGAGTGACACAGCTACTGAGAGTCTGAGGCTGGATTTGAACTCGAGTGGTACAGTGGATAGAGTGCCAGGCCTTGAGTCAGG
The DNA here is from genome assembly GCA_028646595.1 of Phalanger gymnotis. Lineage (NCBI taxonomy): Eukaryota > Metazoa > Chordata > Mammalia > Diprotodontia > Phalangeridae > Phalanger > Phalanger gymnotis. The sequence continues at coordinate 11,727 of JAQQSZ010005949.1, read as the reverse complement.
AAGGCTCATCTTCTTGAATTCAAATCTGGCCTCAGACACTTAACTAGCTGTGTGACATTGGGCAAGTCACTTGACCATATTTGCCTCGGATTCTTCATATGTAAAAATGGAAAAGGAAATGTTAAACCACTTCAGTATCTTTTCCAAGAAAACTCCAAATGGGGTCTCAAAGAGTTAGATACAACTGAAACAACTGAACAACAACTTCTGTACTCCAGCTCTACTGCACCATCTAGCTGCATCTTAAACCTAAATATCCTGCTAGTGATGTGATCGTGATATGACTGTGAATCAGAACCCAAAGGGCAATGGTGGCACAAATTGACTGCACTATATTAACAGTGATGATGTATGTGTGTAAAAGCTATCTTGAAGAACATCTAATACAGGAAAGGAGGCTGGCTAGTTGTATAATAAAAGCAAGAGTTAAAAGATCAACAACCTCAGTATTGGACTAGTATTTGAAAAATAGTAAAAAGGCTTCCAGTTTGTCATGTGGAGGCTTTGTGGAAGATTTATGGAAAGATAATGGATAACAATCACATAGGACAAAAAATTACAAATGAGTCACAATCTGCATTAGTGAAAGGAGTAACCACACTAGAGAGATCCTATATCTATTGAAGGACTGCAGTGTTTAAATGAAACCTGTAAAGGTGGGGTGGTACCAGATTTTGGGAAGTCTTAAATGTCAGACAAAGAGGTTTGAATTTTACTCAGGAGACAGTAAGGAATTTTTTTTGAAAGAACAGGTATACAATGAGCTATATAAATATGGAAGATTATTTTGCTGGTGATATGAAGGCTAGATTGGTGGAGGCAGGACCACAGTCTCAGTGGTTGATGAGGACTTGTATTAGTGTGAACATAGATCAGCTTTGAAAGGAGCCTCAGAAACCATCTAGTCCAACTCCTTTATTTTATAGATAGTTAAACTGAGGCCCAAAGAGATTAAGTGATTTGCCCCAAGTTTACACAGTATCAGAGGCAGGATATGAATCCAAGACCTTTGACTCCAGCCAGAGCCAGTATTTTTTCTTCCTATGGTTTGCCTGCCTATGGTGGGAGGAATAGAACTGAAAGGACAGATGAGAAAGTTAGAACAGAAGTGAAAGTGACAAGACCTGGAAACTGACTAGATTGTTCTGGGTTAGCAAAGCAGATTGATCTTATGTTTCTTTTCTTAACATTAATACCCTGTTACACTCCACCAGAATTATATTGTCTACAAAATATACTGTCCACTAAGGTGATGGTTCATTGAAATCTTAGAAGCCTGTTTTCATAAACTGAGACTTAGTCCTCCCTTCTGAAAAGACTAGACATCTTTGTGGCTACGACAATTGTAAATATGGGTTATGCAGTTATGCTGTGTATTTGAAGGTGCAGTTTTGTGCTGATTTTCATGGATCCATGAAAAACATCCTGGATCTCTACCAGTTGAGGTGCAACCTACCACCAAGAGACAAGAGGAAAACAAACTGGTAGGTTCAGGACAGGGCAGAACCTCTTACTTTGGTATCAGTAATAGCAATAAAAGTAATAGTAATACTTTAAGGTTTCCAAAGCTTTCCTTTAAGCTTTCCTTCTGTCATCTCACTCAGTTTCCACAACAATGCTACATTTTAGCCTCATTTTATAGATGAAGACACAGAAATTCAGGGAGGTTGTGACTTGCTGGGAATGAACAAGATACTCCATCTCTCAATTCTGGGAATTTTCTGGCTGTCCCCCATGTCTAAAATGCTCGAATCTCCTTTATCTCCACCTCTTGGCTTCCTTTAAGTCCTACTAAAATCTCTCTAAAATTTCTGTAGGGAAGCCTTTCCTGATCTTCCTTAATACTAGTTTTTCTCATGTAGTTTTCACTTAGGAGTTCTTGAACTATAGCTCAGAAAAACCAGGTTTTGTTGAAGCACACTGTGATTCAAATAGAGCTACTTGACTATACCTTTAAACTCAATTCACTCTGACTTTCACTGATTGGCCAATAATAGATCCCAGCCCCAGCTTCAGTTGCTCATTGTTTGGGTTTTGATGACTTAGAATGAGTGTAAAAAGCAATTGTTTCTGTTCTGGCCAGAAACTCTGAGGGTTTCCCCCTCCCAGATTGATTCTTTTATGAAGGCAAACTAGGCTATCTTTTACCTCAATTCTTACCTGGCCTTTAATCACTGATTGGGTGTTCCTTCAGACAAACTGAGACCTGGGAAAGACCTTAGCTTAAAAAGGCCAAGGTCATCCATGGCTTTAAGGCTATCACCAGTCTGTGCTGAACTGTCTTGCTGCTGGACTCCAGTGACTCTGGAGGAGAGAGTATGGCTGATGACCTTGCACAGCTCTGCCTCACTTGCATCCAATTCACTTGCAAGTCAAGACATCACCCTCCTGATATCATTGGTCCTCTTTGAGAGTGAAGGATGAACAAAAATAGCCTTCCCTCTGTTAAGTATTTCCTACTTTTCCCGTGGGCAGCTAGGTGGTACAGTGGATAGAGTACTGGGCCTGGATTCAGGAAGACCTGAGGCCAAATTTGGCCTTGCACATTTAACTATGTGACTCTGGGCAAGTGGCAACCATGTTTGCCTTAGTTTTGTCATCTGTAAAAACAAGCTGGAGAAGGAAATGCAAACCACTCTAGTATCTTTGCCAAGAAAACCCCAAATGGGGTCACAAAGAATTGGCACAATTAAACAAAAAGATTTTTTTTCTTGTATTCTTCTTTGCACATATTTGTTGGCTTATTGTCTCCCCTATTACATTGCCAGCACCAGAAGAACAGGGACTGTTTGTTTGCCTTTCTTTTTATCTCTAAAGCTTAGCACAATGCCTGGTGCATAAAAAGCACTTAATAAATGCTTATTGACTGTAAATGTCAGGGGACAGGTAGGTGGTATAAGGAGTAGAGTGTTGGGCCTGGAGTCAGAAGGACTCATCTTCCTGAGTTCAAATCCATACTGAGACATTTACTAGCTGTGTGAGCACTGGGCCTGGAGTCAGGAAGACCCGAGGCCAAATTTGGCTTCACACACTTACTTAACTATGTGACTCTGGACAAGTGACAACCCTGTTTGCCTCAGTTTCCTCATCCATAAAATCAGCTGGACAAGGAAATGGTACTTCAGTACCAGGAATGATACTTCAGTTTCACTGCCAAGAAAACCCCAAAATGGGGTCACAAAGAATAGGACGTGACTGAAAATAACTGAACAACACCAGCAAACATCAGAGATAGGATTCCAACTCAGGTTTCTCCCAACTCCAAGACTAGTACTCCTTCCCCTACATCATACAGTCTTTCTAAGTATCATACTTTGACCCACTGAGCTATTTAAGAAATTACATTGTTGGGATCTTTAAGAAAATTTTGACATCGATGCCACGGAGTGGCAGAGCTACACAGAGACAGTTTTGGAGAACGAATAGAGCACAGGACTTGGGACCAGCAAGACCTGTATTTGAATCCTACACCAGACACATGCTAGCTGCCTGACCCTCCAGAAGTCACTTAGCATTTTTGAATCTCAGTTTCCTCCTTTCTATAGTGGAGAGGATGACATCAATAATAGGACCTACTTCACAGGGTATTCTATGTTCAGATGAGATTTTTTTTTTTTACAAAGTGCTTTGTAAACCTTAAAGTATTATCTAAACTATATAAATGTAAGGTATTATTATTGTTACAGCATATTTATAATAAATATAAGGCATTGCCCACTAACAACCATTTGTAAAGATTGTGCTCTCTTTTCTTGCCACTTTTCTTTAATCTCAGATTGCAGTTGATATTGCTGGCTTTCACGTGTTAGTAATGAAGCTTGCTATTGTGCATCAGACTGAATTTTGTCCCTTCACACTCTCTTTCCCTCCTCTCTCCCCCAATTCTTCTTAGGTTAAGAACTCTGATAATAGAAGAGAATTGTAGAGATGACGTTCAAGGGAAATTCAGAAAATGAATTCCTTTTTATCTTCGGGCAAAGCAGCTCCCATGAATAGAGTACTGTAATAAAACCTTTTTATACGCCTGTCATAGAAAGACAAACCTTTTCCAAAGGAAATGGATTGGAGTATTTTCGAGATATGATAAACAGCATGACAAAAAGGGTCCTGAGTTTCTCTTTTAGATGTGCAGGAGGAGGTAGTTTTAACTTCTCTTGTCAGGTAAAAAGAATTCATTATGAAAGCCAGTCCAGCTGAAATGCAGAAATGAAAATGAGCCTGGATTTCAGCAGCAAGAAATGATTTCAAAATGTGCTGGGGGTGGAGGGGTGGTTTAATGAATAAAGTGTCAACTTTCAGCTTGAGCAGGAATAAATCAAACACAGGATCTTCTGGCTTTGTAGTGGGAAGGACCTGGTGTAGCTGGTACCAGAGATCTGGGTAAAAAGACATTAAAATCTAATTCTCTCTCAGATTTGTATAAATGAATTGTTGTTAATGATGTTAATAATAGCCTTGTATGCATTTTGCCATTTCCCTATTACAGCAGGCCCTGAGTGAGAAAATAAAATGAATAGAATTTGGATGCAAATGGCCCTTTTGTGAGATATGTTTATTCAATCCAGGGGATAATGACCTAAAATAGACCCATAGGGAGTCTTGCTGTCAGGCAGTCTTCTATATCTGTGCCCTGACCCACAGTTTGCTGGTGGGACTACCCTGGGAAATCCAGAAACTAAACTCCTTTGGATTGATGTCTAAGAGGGTCCTAACTTTGTTATTCTGTAGCAAATACCATTCAAGTCATGTTTCAGGGAAATATGTTACTCAGTTGGGGAAAAAAGGTCACTTTTTTTTTGACACTTCTATGTTCCAACACAACTTCTACCTTGTCTCAAGAAACAATTCCAGACAAGAATGTATATGGTATGTTTATTTTTATAATGAGGGCCAAGACAAGGAGAATGAGAATAAATTAACCGATCAGATATAAACCTGACTTTTATAAAACAATTTGCCTGCAATTAACAGGGCTCTTTGTATAGGTAAGTCACATGCAAGTCCATAGCATGGAATGAAAATATATGTTGAGAAGGCAGGTTCTGATACATACGTCATATATCAGCAGAATAAGGTTTTGGGTCACCAGCCATGAATCACTTTCTATTTCTATGTCACTGGCCACCTTACTACTTGCACTGAGGATGATTTGTATAAGCAGCACAGACTTTTTTTTATTTTTTAATGTAAAAAATGTTAGGGCATTGGAAACACAATTGGAAAAAAATTAAGTTCATAGAAAAGAGACCAGAGGGAAAAGACATCAGAGATCAGATCTACCTTAATATCTTTATCCAGTTATTGTAGCTCCACTAGACAGCAATAAATGTTGTATAACTAGTCCATGGCATCTCACATGAATAGAAACAAGAATAGAAATGGACACATTAAACAAGTAATTCCAAATATGTCTCTAACTAGACATGGGTTTCGCTATTGTCTATCATCATTACCACCACCATCATCCTCGATTACTTATTGAGTGTCCACTGAATACATGGCAACAATGTAGGCTTGTCCTACTCTTAGAAAAATGGAGTGATTGAGATCTCCTTTCCCCTCTTCCTTTTCTGATCCTCTTATAGGAGCATTAATAAACTAGGCAATAGCTAAGGGTGGGCAGAGACAGGATCATAGAGTTTTCAAATGAGAATGATGGTAGAGTAGGAATAATATTGAACTTGAGACCAGAGGATCTAGGTTCAAATTTTAGCTCCCCCATTTAAGAACCAAGTAACCTTGGGTCAATCATTTAACGTCTCTAAGGACCAGTTTCTTTATCTCAAAAATGACACTAACAATCTTTGTACTACTTGTCTCACAGGGTTGTTCTGGTGATTAAATAAACTCTTATGTGTTGAGAACATTTAGCAATTATAAAGACGCATACATACTTGGTCTTTTCATTTGATGCAAATTTTAAATTTTATAGGTGATGATACTGAAGTTCAAGTCAACCACAGGATCTTGACTGTGAGTGGAGGAAGGTAAGGAAAGAGCAAGCGTGGTGGATAAGAATAGGGGGAGAGATGTCTATGTACATATGTGCAGAGAATGATCTAACTAACAATGCTAGACACATTTTTAGGTATCACTGAGATTTGCTAGCATGACTCACACCTGGAATGTCTTTTCAATAGGATTATCAAACTAAGTAGATCAGGAAAATGCTGAGGACAAAGCTTGCTGAGATTTTAGCAAAGAATTGGATGGATTTTCTCATTATGTGCTTGTTAACAAGATGGACTAGATGCTAATAAAGTTAAGAAGATTCAGAATTTTCTCAAAGATTGGACCCATGGAGTAGTAATTAATGGACTGATATTAACCTGAAGAGAGGTCTCCTACATAATGGCCTTGGTGCTAACCCTGTTCTATTCAATATTTTAAATTAATTCCTTAAAAGAAGCCATAAATAGCATACTTATGAACTTTGCAAATGATGCAAAACTGGAAGAGGTGGTCAACAGTTGAGTGATAGAACTGGGATTCAAAAAGATTTTGATAGCCTTTTATGGATTTTAATTGAAACAAGAGACTGAATTGAATATGACCAAATTTAATGCCAGAATGGCCTGTGATTTTGTTAGCATAGTTACTTCCACTATTAAAACTCACCACTCTTCTCCAACTTGGTAGATGATTTTCAAGAGTTGTTGTTGTCAAGATAATCATTATCCTATGACTAATCTGTCAATGAGCCTCTGACATTAACCAGATTGGTCTTTAGACAACAAGCATATAGGGTATCACCAGATTATGTTGGAAGCCTTTTCAGCGTGACTTTTAAAAAGTTCAAGAGACATAATTTCTGGGTAATTAATGATCTTATTATAATGCTAGCATTTATTACTAAAAGAAGTCAGTGGTACTCTCAAATGCCAAAGACTCCTTAAGGTGGTGAATCCCAGTTTATATGCCTTGGAGGAGGGTGCTCCTGAGGATGGCAATCAGTTCTGGTTGGTTAACAATTAATTAAAGAATGCATATTACAATGAGAAGCTGGCTTACTCCAATGAGTAGCTGAGAAACTAATATCATGTCACTCTTCAACACAGAGGCTATCTCTACACCCAGACCGCCCCCAGCCTTGGACAATCTAGACAAAAAATCTTCCTCTACCCCAACTTGGCTTGAGTGGAACATAATGGGCAGGAATTCACCTTAGATTAGAAGAATGATCTAGTTTGATGGAGTAGCAATACCCAGAATGAGGAGAATCTTAATCCTATCTTTTATCAGCCTTGTCCTTGAGAGACTGGACTTTGGAGAGGGCAATAGGACAAGGAAAAAAAGATTGAGTCATCCCAATTATAATAATTGGCAATTAATATGAGAGAGAAATAATTGTTTCTCTCACAGGCTTGGTTATACCTTGTCAGGGCTTGCTATCCACTGGTATAGCCTTTGAGAGCTCAGGATCACTTCACTGCCGTGCTGAGACACTGGCAAATGATATCAGCGGAAGAAAATGAAGTGTGAGAGGGATAATTACAAAGCCGTAGGGTCATAGATTTAGAACTAGAAGGGGCCATAGAGACCATCAAGTTCAGCCTCCTTCATTTTACAGATGAGGAAATTGTGGTATAGATAGGTTAAGTGGGTCACATAATTAGGAAATGTTTAAGGTCAAGCCTTCCTAGCTTCAAGTTCCAACCTGTATCCACTATACCAGTGGTGTAAAACTCATAGCAATGGATCCCTCCAGACCTCAAATTAACATTATCTGTATTGTATTATATTTATTGTATTAAACATTTTCTTATTACATTTAAATCTTATTAGAGCGGGGGAGTTTTGTGGGCTGGGGCAGAGTTTGACAACTTGGCAGTAACCTACCCTGTCTCCAAGTTCTATGCTTGGGTTTAAACTATCAATCCATAGTATTCCTGTTGAAATCTCTTTTTTTCTCTTCTAACTATCCCTACAAACCTAACATATCCCTCTATCCCTAACTCCAAATATGTAGGCTTAATTGTTTTAATAAGCACATGGGGAACTCCTCCCCATTAGCACACAGGCCATCTCCTTAACTTCTGCCAGATGTTTCATTCTGTCTAGCTAGATTGAAGCACAAGCAGATATCTAGAGCCATAGCTAATATAGAATTCTCACTTGGCTCTGGCCTCTTGGGCATTAGCTTGGTTGATAATGAGATAAGTGGGTAGAGTGCCAGGCCTGAAGTACGAAAGACCCAAGGTCAAATCTGGGACTTACTAGTTATGTGACAGTGGGACAGTCACTTACCCTCTGTCTGCCTCAGTTTCTGCATCTGTAAAATGGGAATAGTTAATAGCACTTACCTCCCAGTGTTGTCAAGATCAAATGAGATAATATTTGTAAAGTGCCTAGCACAGTGCCTAGGATGTAGTAGACATGTAGTAAATGCTTATTTCCTTCCTTCCTTCCTTTCATCCTTCCTTCCTTCCTTCCTTCCTTCCTTCCTTCCTTCCTTCCTTCCTTCCTTCCTTCCTCCCTTCCTTCCTTCCAAGAATTTCAGGAATATATGACTTTTGTGAAATGAGGGTGGTTACCTTAGGATTACATTTCTATTATTATCTGATTTAGCCTGGAAACTAGGTTTGCAAGTACATAGGCTCTGCCTTAAGCTTTGCTGAAAGGTGAGAGGATATCACATTGAATTTCTCCCCTGCCCTCTGGGGTTACTCTCAGTATAATAATTGTTAGTGGCCTGCCTGTGGTGAGGTCCAATTTTAATTGCCTCGGAGCTGCAGGAAACACATTTGAATTGTCTAGTAGTTGACCTGCTTTGTACAGATATTTTCAAATTTCTTGAATTATTTAGAAACATTTCCCAGTTTATGATGGTTTTGTGTCTCACAATTACCTGTCCTAAAATCTCTCATTTCTTTCCCTAGTATAGAAGAACAGAATAACTGTTATGATATGGCTTATTTATTACATGATTTTATCTGCACATGCAGCGAAATTATTTGCATCTCCAGCACCGAGCACGGTATTTGGCACATTGTAAGTACTTAATAAATGCTTCTCCAACTGTTTGTCCATTTATTTATTCCTTATTCATTCTCGAGTTATGTAGTTAATGCCCAGGAAAAAAGAGAACTGTGACATTGTTTGTTTAAAATGGATGTTAGTTCTGTATATATCCTGAGGACCACAAAGTACCAACATGGTGGTTTCATGAGACACAGAAATGAAAGTCTTTGGACAGTGTCCTCATTGTCATGCCTCTAACTCTGGGTGTCCCACAAGGCTCTGTCCTATGGCTTCTTTCTCTGTTGATGATTCTCAAGTCTACCTGTTCTGTCCTAATCTCTCTGCTAACCTCCAGTCTTAGATCTCCAGTTCCCTTTCAGATATCTCAAGCTAAACATGTCCCAAAATGAACTCATCTTTCCTCCTAAATCCTACTACTACCATCCTAATCCCCCAGGCTCACACCCTCCAGAGTTTAGCAAATTGCTTGACACATAGTAGGTGCTTAATAAATGTTTAATGACTGGCTGACTTATGGTGTTGGGAAGAAGTACACCTTCCTGAGAGGGAAGAATTTCCCCTGGATATTGTTGTCCAGTATGGTAGTCTGCTGTAGATAAAGATCTTACTGTTCCTACTACCCATATATGATGATGACAGTGGTATCCAACCAATTCAAATTCAATATTTATCAAACACTTACTGCCTCTATTATTTAATGCTAGGTGCATGGGAAACCCGTTGAGATAAGACATGGTGTGTGCCCTCACAGTTACATGAGTCCTATGGGGAAAGGTTGTTAATGACTATGGAGATCAGGAAAATTTTCATGCAAGAGGCAGCATTTGAGTTGGGCATTAAAGGATAAGGAGAAACTTAACAAATGAAGGAAGAGGAAGGGAGAATGTTGAGGGAAAATGTGAGCAAAAACAGAGAGGCAAAAGGGTAGAAGACAGATCTTAGGGGGCAGAGTTATCAAGTTTTCTTGGGGAACAGAGAACACAAATAGAGGGAAATCATGAGATAAAATTGGAATGGTAAGATGGTCTGGATTGTAAAGGGCATTGAATGTCAAACATCCAAATGTAAGCTATTATGTGATAAAAGTTCACAGTGGTATGGCACTTTAAAGTTATGTAAATGATATTTCAGTCCTCGTCCAAAGAATCTTATTGCCAATATCTTCTTTTTCTCGTTGCCCTCGTAATTAGACTCAGGACTTCTAGGGCTCTGAAGAGTCTGCCTCCCTCAGGTATTTTCAAAGCTTCAAAGATATAAGATAGCTTTAAATCATAAAAAGCTGTGTATGTCCATGCAACAGGGCACACCTGAAAGAGAGCTATATTTGTCATGTTTGGGACAAGATCATTTGTTCACTGGGAGGAATTTGAAGGCTCCATTTCTTAAAAACACTGTATGCCTGGGGCATAGGATGATTATGTCAGGATTGTGATGAAGACTTCCAGGAAGGAGGAGGAACCATCTGGAAGAAGTGATAATGGTAGCACCTGGTACAGGAAGGGACACAGAAACAACAAATCCTATTTACTGGCTGCCAAGAACAAGCTGAGTGCAACTGAGAAAGAGAGGACCTCCAGCTTGTGATGGAGCCACTGGGAGTGATGGGAGACTTCCAGTTCACTCACACTGCAGAGGCAAGTCTTCCCTCCACCCTCTGACTGACTTATGCAGGAAACATTTGGCCATGGCTTTCAGAATGTGATAATGAAGTAGATTATTTCTCAAAAAAAATTCCTTTTGAATACATCAGAAATGGCTGTAGTGTTCATATTGAGAATTCTTTCCTATTCCTTTACTAATTATTTTCATCTCAATGAAGTGTTTTACTTTCAAAATGTATGTAAATTGTGTAGTCTGCTGGTCTGGTATAAACTGAATTTAGATGATCTTAGCAGTTCTCAAAAGATCTAGAATGGGGTCTCAAGTCAAATGCGGTACACTTGTCTAGTATACCCCTCATTGAACTTAGTAGTTAGGAGTTAAAAGTAATTAAGAGTTGAGTGGAATGTGAATTATATATGCGTCAAGAGCTTTAATAAAATGAGATAGAGGAGACACAAGTAAAAGCTGGAAGTGGTCTGGGAGCAAGTGTGATTAGAGTCACATCCCCCAGTCCCTCCTTAGAATAGGCCCACCTCTCATTATAATATTCATTCTTCTCATTAATTGTTAGCCAAACAGAGTATAATCTTTTGGAATACTCACTCTTCCAAAGGCATATAAACTTTGAGTGGGTTCCATAAGGGGTCTTTGGTGTTCAAGAGTACCACTGATGCCTTTGATTAATGATCTGCTAGCATAATTAATAAAATGATTAATTACTCAGAAATTGTCTCTTGAACTTTTTATATGTCACAAGGGCCCTCTTACTCTAACAACCAATAGTCTTAAAGCATTAGAGAAGCTTCAAAATCCATCACAGTGATATTTTTACCATCCTCCCTACTTGCCTCTGCACCCTCTAGGTCACTAACCTTGCCATTTATCCTCTAACTTTGGGACCATTGGAACTCCAGGGACCTTGCCTTAGGGGGATTTAACATTCACAGCTCCATAACTCCTGCATTGGGGTCCATGATGTCCTGAGTGTCAGATAGTCCTTCCGATTTATGTAGTCATAACCAAGATTCACATTACATCCCAGCAATCTCCTTGCTATCAGCCCAACTGCTACCCCTCATCCTACCTGTACCTTTCCAGCTTGGAACAGTTACCAAATTAATATTGCCGGGGGGGGGGGGGGGG